>OU964969.1:8835477-8837977 GCA_918808275.2 Dolichovespula sylvestris | reverse complement strand
TATTTTATTAATCTATCATTGCGGTAAAACGCATACCGACAGTTTAAATAATAATAATAGTACATACGTGAAACTTTAAATGCCGTTGCAGAGATAAACAAAACAAAACAAAAAAAATATTCGTGTACACCTCTTCTCACGATCACTTTCTACGCCTACGATGATAGATACGTTTAACGTATTACAAAAAAAATAAAATAACATAAAATAAGATAAAATAAAATTACAGTCAAAACTTACAAAATAAAATGAAATGAAATAATAAGATAGGAGGAGAAAAAAAAGGAAAAAAGAAAATGTAAAAGGATAAAAAAAAAAAAAACAAAAAAAAAATGAAAACTACTGATCATCGTCTTTTTTTCGGTCAATTCAAAATAATCATCCAACAATGTTCGAGGATAATATCTACACCGGTCTTCTTGATATATTTCAATCTTATGTCGTGCATATGTGGAATGAAAGAGAGCGAAAAAAAGAACAAAAAAAATTCAAACGTTATTTAAATGATCGAAATGAAACTATCTATGTAAATGGCAACACCAAAAGCAAAAAAAAAAATAAATAAATAAATAAAAGAAAAGAACAAAAATCAAGTTTCCTATCAAGTATATAGATTAGAAAAATGTTTAATTCGAGACAGTACTGCGCGCGTGTTTAATTAAAATTATACGAAAGTAACGCGTATGAATGCGAACGTGAAAGTGATAGAGATAAAAAAGAACAAAAACAAAAAAAAAAAAGAAAAGAAAAGTAAAGAAATAAAACGAAACGTTTTAACTCCTGTTCACGCTGCCGGGGAACATTAATGCGTGTTCGTGCGTTTCCGCGCGCCATATGCACGTGTTACGAGAAAAGAACTAACCAACAAACAAACCAACAAAAAACAAAAGAAGGACAAAAAACAAAACAAAGCAAAAAGGGTGTGAAAAGTCGATGACGTCTTTGTAATCTAAATTATTATTGCGAACATATATTATTGTGTATGAGAAGGACAAATTACGTGGAAACACCATAGATAAACATAATTTGAAGTACGGGTTATCGTTTTTATTTTAGTCTGGCGATTCCTTATGTATAGTTTTTTAGGCGAAGGTACACTGTCATATAAGATTTATTATGAATGTGCTAAATTTAATGACATACAAATAAACTTTGAAATCTAATACCTCGTCATCTCATTTCGTACGTACGGACGATACGTCACGATACGACCAATCCTCCGATTTATTCTACTTTTCATTTCATAAATTGTACGAGATATATATATATATATATATATTTTTTTTTTCCACATCACATATAGTAAGTTTCTCTATAGATTCATGTGAATATTTTGAGATAAACGAGACTCGTATGATTTAATATCTCAGCAATAGGTGGCGGTTATTTCTCGATATATACTATCCTTATTTGTACATAATATACGATGATGAACGTTTTCAAACTTACTTTGACTAGCTTTTACAAATTTAATATGGATATTAAAAATGGTTTTGCTGTAAAAATATTTTTATAGGGACATTGTCCCTGATATCGAATTATAAAAATAACGACGAATAATAATGTATCACGATCAATGTTGAAAATCGAATTATTATTCCCAATCTGATTAATCTGACTATCCTTCGCCCGACACGTTTCAGAATACGTGTTTTATTCCGGGTATTTTATTATCTCGCGGGTATTTTATTTTCTAAATAGTTTGCATTCCGACCGCTAGAAGGCGCGACGAGCGTTTGTGGAGGGAAATTACAACGTTACGACGTAATTTTCTTAGGGCCGAGAGTCATCGGACAAAACTTTGTACAACGTTATATGAAATATTAAGTATGTATAATGTGTGTGTGCGTGTGTGTGTGTTTATTTAACGTTTATCGATGCATTTATTCGTTAACTAAAAGTGAATAAAGTAAATCGAGTAAAGTTTCGATCATATTTCCACTTGTAGATTTGTCAATTAGTCATAAATCTTTATTATGGTTAAGTTTCGTACTTTTCTTACAGTAACGTCTTAAGAAATATGATTTTCATCCGTCGGTTTCACCCTCCCGTAAGCGACGACAAAACGGGGATACGTAATTGCAGGAACGACGAACAGCAGCCAAACAAGAAAAAGGGACGAACGCGCTGAGGTTAGTTTTAAATGTAATTTTTATTTAGGCTATGTACAACACATACGTACAATACGTGACCCTTGCTTAAAACTATAATACGCCCGCTGTGTATGTATTTCCACTTAAGTTTAAACCTTTTATTTTTTATTTTTTATTTATTTTTTTTTTTTCATCATCATCTCGCGACATACGTGGGATATTTAGTGTACGGTGTATATGTTAATATGTGCGCGAGTGCATCGTGTATATGTATATTTCGAGGGTCGTGTTTGATGTTTGTTAAATGTGTGTTAAATGTGTGTATGTGTGCGCATGTACGTTCGTATGCACGCACGCATGCACGCACGCACGTATTCGTGACGCACGCGCGTGAGCGCGCGCGCGCG
>OU964969.1:8827977-8830477 GCA_918808275.2 Dolichovespula sylvestris | reverse complement strand
CTTCGCCATTGCCTACCGTGAAACTCTCTTTCCAACGAGATACACCATCGTCCTCCTATTCTCCTCCCTTTCCTCTCTCTCTCTCGCTTTCCTCTATTCTCCCCTCCCCTCCCCTCCCCTCCCCTCTCGCTCCCCCTATAAAGAGAAAAGCCTGCGGCTTCGTTCCGCTGTTCGGTTGTTTCCACCCTCGTGTTGACGTCAGCGTTGCCACGCGATTGGCCGATCCCACGGCCGTGACGTCACTCCGCGCCCGCTCATTGGCCGCCACGTTTTATCGACATTTCTCGCAAGCTCCTCCGCGCGCGCGAGAGAGAGAGAGAGAGAGAGAGCCCTTTTCGAACGGGAGAGAGAGAGAGAGTTGTTGCTCTCCGTGTGAAAGCATGGCGCAACGTAGAGAACGACTCCGCGAATTATATCGCCGACGCTTTTAACCAGAGCTATAAGGAGGAGTTCGTGTCTGTTCTTTCAAGAGGATATATATTCCCGTCTTGATCTTTCTTTTTGTTTTTTTTTTTTTTTTTCTTTATTTTTTGTTTATTTTATTTTTTTAACTTTTTTTTTCTCCTCGATTCAAAGGACACACAAATGAAAAAAAGGATAAAAAAGTAAGAGGAATAATGATAGATGATGGCCTATCACAAAGGATGAACTCTCTCTCTCTCTCTCTCTCTTGTAGTAGTAGTAGTAGTAGTAATATTTTTCATTTCGAACCGTTACTACTCGTACGCGAATTACTCGTCGCTTTTTTATTATTATCTTTATTACTGCGCGTTACCTTTTCTTTTCCTTTCCTTTCCTTTTGTTTCTATTTTTTGCCCTCTCACCTCTCACGGAACGTTCCTTCGAGTACGCGTACTCTTGGCGCGTATTCGAGAATTTCATCGAAGACGGATTACGAGTTAAACTCGTGTTCCACGTTAATGACGAATAAAACTTAGTCCGAATCGCGAAACCGAGCGCACGGCTTCAACTCTCGCGCATAACTTCAACGACTCGATTAAGCTCTCGAGCATAGTCGAATTCAGTTCAACTATCGATATAGTCCTGGACTTTATAACCTTAACGTTATTCGACGCGATACGCGGAATCAGTGGCCTTTGGATTCGTGGCGTTTGTTCCTTGTTTTTTTTTTTTCTTCTTTTATTTTTTTTTGCCTTTCTCGAAATTTTACGATTTACCCTCTGTAATCGTATGCTTTATAAAAATTTACGAAAGGACGATCATTAGAGCGAATCGTTGGTTTCGATCTTAGAAATTCTTTTTCCCGTCTCGTTAGTTACATAGTAAGTTGTCTCTTTGAAACCGGTCTCGTTGCGTTGCGTATTTTCGTCTTTTATAGATTTATACGTGCGTACGTGTACGTGTACGTTACGGTGTATATATATATATATATATATATATATATATATCGTATGCATTTACGTAGATAGACGTAGGTAGAGATAGGTTTTACGGAGAGAGCCGGTAAAAGGTCGACTCCTTTTATTTGCTGCTGCTCCTCCTTCACCGAAGAGCTTTTTGAGAGAACATACTTGCGCGCGTCCCTTAAGGCGCGCACCCTGCAAGAACTGGAAAGCTAAGAGTTCGTAATTCAATAACCGTGCTCTCCGGTTCTCCCTTTCTCCTCCTCCTCCTTCTCCTCCTTTTCCTCCTCCTCCTCCTCCACCTCCTCCTATCCTTCCAGCGTTTCTGCCCTAGAGAAAGATAGTAGGAGGGTGGGTAAGGAAGAGGCGAGAGAAAGGGACCGAGGATGAAGGGCGTAGAGGGGTGAGTCAGAAATAAGGAGCTATGGAGAGAGAGAGAGAGGGATAGGTCGATGAAGTGAGGAGAACGAGTGAAGAAGATAGATAGATGGAGAGATAAAGAGAGAGAAAGAGAGACAGAGAAAGCGAGAGAGAGAGAGAGAGAGAGAGAGAGAGAGAGAAGCTCAAAATGTCTGCTACTTTGAGGACCCCCAACTAGAAGAAAACTATCCTTTCACGCGCTTAAGAGAATACCTACCGTGAACTCTGATAGCGACTTTCTACTAAGAACTTTTAAGTGTCTTGGGAAAAGTAGGATGCTTCTTTTTCTTTTTTTTTTGTCTTTCCTTTTTTTTTTCTTTTTCTCTTTCTTTCTTTTTTTTCTCTATTTCCCCTCACCCACCAACACGGAACACCCGATGAATAATTTCGTTCGATTTCAATCGAATTCATGAACGAGGTCGACGAATATCATCATCGTTGATATGGCGGGAGGACGAAGAGAAGGTTCTTGGACCGGTCAAAAAAGTTCTCACGTGATTTTTAAAAATCGATTCATCATTTCTCCGGGACATTGCTTAACCTGATTGTTCTTTTTTATACGTTTTTATTTTATTTTATTTTTTTGTAGATCGTAAAACAAGCAATCTCGTAACAAAACCGCGCGACGTCTTAATGGAAGATTTCGAAATGTTCCCGTAGGAATGTCGATTGATATTCGAAATCGTCCGAGAACTTTCGGACTTGTTTTTTCTTCT
>OU964969.1:8817977-8822977 GCA_918808275.2 Dolichovespula sylvestris | reverse complement strand
ATCGACGAATGATCGAGCATAAGTAATACGTTTAAAGCTGCATAATGTAGACGTTCTTTGAAAGTTACTTCAAAATGATGTTTTCGTATAATGTATATTATATGTATTTTGCACACACACATATATATTTATCGAGAAGAACGTCGACGTGTACGTTCGGTGGATGACGTGCAAATATGCCGCATTCATTTTCATTTCGAAAATTTGACAGCGGATAGGCGAAGTTATAGCGGTAATGTAATCTAAATTACCGAACTTCAATTTTGAGATATGAATATGGAGTTGTTTGATGTTGCGCACTCCGCATTTACAATAAAATAACTCAATAAGCTTATTTTCACGGAAGACATCAAAATAAAATTGCTATCCTCAAAATCTACCCACGCGAAATGTTTAACGTACGATGCACGTGTGTAAATATATATATATAACGTGTGTGTGTGTGTGTGTGTATATATATATATATATAGAGACATATACACGGTTGAAGTTTTGTTACGGTGCGTAAAAGGATTTTTGCGAGTAAAATAATACTAAACGTACTACCAACGTGCGGATGAGTGTAAATTATGATATCATACACTTTTCGTATATCCCGTTTCAATATTAAATTTTTCATACGTAATTTTTTCTTTTTTCTGTTTTTTTTTTTTTTTTTTTTTTTTTTTTACATCGCGTTAATCTAAAGTCCGAAAACTCTTTTACTTCGTTTTGAACGTATATTCCTTTCGGGACGATTATAAATTAAAAAAAAATGGATGTAATATATTTTTTGTTTTTTTTTATCCTCTTTTTTTTTTTCCTTTTTCTCTACATAAATCTCGAAGCGAAACGAAACGAAACGAAACGGAACGGATATTTACGAATTAATCGAAACGATTCTATCATCTCCATTGAGGGATGCGACGTATCGAGGGGTAACAAAAGAGAGCGAGAGAGAGAGAGAGAGAGAGAGAGAGAGAGAAACAGAAAGATTCGATGGTATCGTTAAAAGCGAAAAAGTAAAAATAAAAAGAAAATAAAAAATAAGAAAATGAAAAAATGAAATAGAAGAAAAAATAGAACGTTGTTGGAATGAAAATGATCCTCGTCGACATATATACGAGTTTATCATCTTTCCGTTGTCACACATTTATATATATATATATAATATATCGAATATATATATATATATATATATATATATATTCGATAGCGAAGTAGCAAAGTCGAAATCTAGATTTCGATTCTAGGACAGAGTCCATGACCGTCTTAGTTATTTCATGGTCCTGGCTTTATGAACGAACGACGGACGTGCGGCCGGTGTAACCGTGGCGAGCGAAGTCCCTCGCACTATGCTAACTTGATTAGGGCGTTAATGACCTAATCATGTTACATGCTGATTCAATGTTCAAAGATGAATGCTGTCCACTTTACATACCTTCCCTCGTTACCTGGTGAGCATGGAAACTCGGTCAAGTTCATCAAAGAACACAAAGGGCCAAGCCCCCCCTCTCCGTCGGCCGACTTTTCTCTATCGGCCCTTACTCGCGACTATAGGCATCGTTCGTTCTTGCCAACGACACACTCCTGATGATCCGATTAATTAATCAACGAAGCTTTCTCTTTTTCTTTTTCAATTTTCTTTTTCCCACCATCTCTCTCTCTCTCTCTCTCTCTCTCTCTCTCCCTCATGAAAAAGTCGATCGTGAAACCCTTTTTCGAACGTAACGTATAACTTTCTCGTCGATCGCTTTCTATTCCGTTAGATCGACAATGAGAGATACCTATTCGACGACTTTCCAAAAAATTGTGGAAAAATTGAAAAAACATTAAACAAAATATTCCATACGTAATAACTTCAGCCTAACAACTCCGATGCGATTCGATTCGATTTAATTTGATTCGATTCGATGTTTCTTTTCTTTTCTTTTTCTTTTTTTTTTTTTAAATCGGACTTGTCGTTTTAACGAAGTAAAGAGCGAAACGGTCCCTGTCATTTTTATTGTCGTTTTTCTCAAATTGGTTACTCGACAATGCTGGAAATCTCAGAAGTTCGTCGATGAAAGGGACGAAGATAACGATTCTTGGCCGTGTTTAAAAGGACATCTGCCTACGAGGATCTCTATGGTTGTACAGGACTATAGTGCGATCGTAGTAATAATTAGCGGCGATTTTAACGAGGCGAAGGACACGCGCGCGTGTTTCGTACGAAATTGACCGACCGAGATAATAGTTATTCGGTTTACCTTATTTGTATTTCTATCCGGTCCTTTCAGCTGCCCGTCGGCATCTGCCAAGGGATTAAGATTATCCTTTTAAAAATCCTAGAATAGGATTCCTTTGCCCAGGGATTTACAGTGTAGTCGAATATTTTCATTACAACTTTTATAGTTCGAATTAAAAGAAAATTTATCGAACGAGGATTTAATTTCCTTCGAAAAGAATGCTAACGCCAACTCGACGAAATTAATTTCTTCTTTTCTCTTCTCCCATACCCTACCCCCTCCTCTCCCCCCCTCTCTCTCTCTTTTGCGCCTTTTCGTAAATATATATATATATAAAAACACGCAAAGATATCAAAGCAAACGAAAACGCGCGTCGAAGAGGCAAAGATCAAATAAAATCGATCCTGGAAACGATAGCGCGTGCAAGTATGTAAAGTCGAGCGATCGAGTTCGCGTTTAAGGGAGAAAGTGAGAGAGAGAGAGAGAGAGAGAGAGAGAGAGAGAACAACGAAAGGGAGCAAAAGGGATAGAGGAGATATCTCGTACTTCTCGCGTAGCCCTTTTCGAGGAGACATGGATGACAAGACTCGACACGCGTTCGCTCCAACGTCCGATGTTTCGAGCCTACCCCATTAGCGAACTCCCCTAGTGCTGCTAAGCTCTCTTAAGCCCCATGAGCGCATAATAATAGCCCATAGAACAGGTAGTACCATATGTCTACCCGGGTGTCCCTTCATTGTCGACGATACTTTTTCGTTCGTACGCGCGTCTCACCGCCGCGCGGCACGCCTTGCGCTTCTTCTTTGTAACTCAACAAGCGGAAAATTCGTCTATCTCGATGAGCAAGCACGGCCGTTGTACATTTACTCTCTCGCGAAGGAGGAAGTCAATTTTTTTCTTTCCTTTTTGTTTCTCTCTTCGGCACGCATCGAAAAACAACGGACGTTTCATCGATTCGACGCGTCGCGCTTCAACGATCGCTACTCGATCGTAAGTGTCAATATACCGTAGAACGTTGCGACGTTATTAGGAATCGGTGGGATAAAAAAAGGAAAAGAGAAAGAGAAAAGAAAAGAAAAAAAAAAAAAAGAGAAAAAAAAAAAGAGAGAAAAATACGTACCGACGGTAGTGGTGGCCCCCACGCTGCTTCTTCCCGGCGTAGCCGCGGGCGTCGGCGGGCTCGCCTCGAGGCCCTGATGCACCCCGTAGAGCCCAAAGTCCTGTTCGTTCGAGCTCGCGCTGCTACACTTCCTCTTTTCCTGATTGTGATTCAAATGGAAGCTGTCGTTCTCGACAAGACCAACCCCGAGGAGGCCGAGATTCGGCCTTAGCTCGTCCATCAGCTTGTTCTGACCGCAATTCGCAGAGAAGTTTAATTGCCGGCTAAATATTGCCGGGAATATATTGAATTGCTGATGATCGAGGCTAAGGGCGGTCGTAGGTAGCGAGGAACCACCGCCAGCACCGGCGGTGCCGCCGCCGGCGCCGCCGCCTCCGCCGCCTCCGACGGATGTCCCACCGACGGTCCCACCGACGGTGCCGACGCCGGCCGCACCGGGACCACCGCTACCTCCTGACAGGTCGTTAGCCAGGTTGATGCCGGGTGCGACCTTACCGAGCTCCTTCGAGAGCTCTTGCGACGATAATCACCACCTGACCACCCCTTTTTCCTTATCTCTACCACTGCATGCCTCTGTCCCTTTTTCTTTTTTGTTCTTGGAGGGGGGCGTCGGCGCGCGCCAACAAGTACTCCAATTATTTTATATTATTGTTATTGTTATTGTTATTTTTATTTTTATTATTATTATTCCTCGATATATCGGAGACTAGGAACTTTGACACCTTCTTTTTCTTCTAGCCTCGCGTTTTCGATCGATGCCTCCTCCCTTTTCAAATATTACTTCCTCCCCGGCATTTGGACACTCCGGATAAAATAGGCCCTCCTCTGTTTCCCCGATAACACTAAGTACCACCTTATACGATCGCGTTCCTCTCGCGTTGCCTCCTTATTACACTGTCGCTTTTTATTATCACTGTAACTTCCCTTGCTTTAATTTTATTCTTGATTTCGAACTTAGCCGTAGGCGTTGACGTCGAGTTCCGTGCGTGTAAATGCGTGTGGCTATGTCTGTGTGATCCGTCTACGATCTCGCGAATATGTTCTTCTCGTCAACGTTATATGATAAACCTCGATTACGACGCCGTTACCCGAATAATACCGACGAGTTTTACGAATGACTCGAGGTAGATGTTGTTTTCATTTTTTATTTATATCCCAAGTCGATATCGAAAGAGGAGGGAGGAGGAAGAAGAGGAGGAGAAGGAGAAGAAGAAGAAGAAGAAGAGGAGGAGAGAGAGAGAGAGAGAGAGAGAGAGAGAGATGGTGTTGGATCTCAACGTCTACGGGAAACGCGGTCGGTTTATCGCGATATGACCCCGATTCGAAATTCAAATCTTATTATCTCTTGGATCCAATTAGGAGGGCGAACGAGCGGAAGAGATTGGGACGGTGGAGAGAAGGTGGCGGCGGAGGTGTCGAGGAGCAGAAAGAGAAGAAGGGGGGTGTCGTCGCGGTGCTGGTTGGCGGCCTTGAAAATTAAAATAATCTTTGACCGAATGTTTGAGAAGAATTAGGAGGAGTTTGAAAGAAGTACGGTAACCACCCCGTGGAAGAACTTAATTAGTTATATATATATATATATATATATATACGACGGTATGTCGAGAAGGTTGCGAACGGGAAGTAAGGAAGGAAGGAAGGAAGGAAGGAAGGAAGGAAGGAAGGAAGGAAGG
>OU964969.1:8805477-8815477 GCA_918808275.2 Dolichovespula sylvestris | reverse complement strand
CACTCGAAATATCGCTACGGGAATGTAAAAGTTGTTATTTTCTTAAATAAATTTCTCGATACAATCTCTTTCTCTCTCTTTCTCTATCTCTCGGCCGCGAGCGCGCGCGCCCGCGCGCGCGATACGGTTTAAACTCGCTTCGTTTTACCCGAGAGACTAAACTTTCGAGAAAGTTCGTCGCGTCGAGTATCGCGACCTAATAATCGTAGTAGCAGGTATCTATCGTAAAAGGGAAGAAATCCAGAAGGACTATCATCTCATTCGATATAGGTAGAAAATTTAGGTTCTGTCCGAGAAACCGATGTAAAGGAAGAAGAAAATGAACGATGCTTAGATAACTCGATATCGTTTCACAATGTATGTATACATATATTTATGTATATATACTTATGTACATCATACGTGTGTGTGTGTGTGTGTGTGTGTGTGTGTGTGTGTGTGTGTACGAACGAGATCGCGTTGGCGTCGCTCTTCAATTCCACGTGGATTTCCATGTAACGTCAAACCGCTATTTGTACACGACTCGCTCGCCGCTCGATCGATCTAATTTATAAAGGGTAGATCCTAAGTATTAGATTAGATTTTATACACCGAACTATAGGTACCGCCAATCCCCGGTGTATATATATATATATATATCTACATGGACCATATGCAGGTTGTTTGAATTTTTTAAGGGCGATCTAGATCGCTATCCTCTCTTTTCGACGATTTTTTGTCCTTTATTTTTCTCTTCTTTTTTTTTTTTTTTTTTTTTTTCATCAATCGAGCCGACGACGACTCCAATAAGTGTCTCCGTAGTTTTAGGCAAATTTCGAGTCGCAGAAAGAGTCGGGGTTTACAATTTTCCTTTTCTCTTCCTCGTTTTTTATCTTCTTCTTTTCCAAATCTGACACGATCAATTTTATCTGTCTTCGTTGTTACACTCCGAACGCGTTGATACGTTCGAATAGCCATAGAGAAATGTCATGTCGATCGTACTCGTCGAAAAGTGTGTTCAGTTTCGGCCTGTATGTACAGATGGGAAATCCGCCCACTAATTTCTTCATCCTGCAGATGTGCATATGAGTTTACACGGACGGTACGGATATATATATATATATATCTTTAATCGGATTACGATCAACAAAGAGTCGTTGGAAATTTCATCAAGGGATCCATTGATCCCTCCTCCCCCCACGTGTTTTTAATTGTTAACAATTATATCGAATATTGTAATAATATAAAGAAAGAAAGAAGAAAGAAAGAAAAGAAAAAAAAATTGTAACAAAAGGTAAACGCGTCCGACGTTCGTAATATCGTAAAATACGAGAAAATTTCTTTTGAAAATGGTATAGAATTCGGCGTGGGAGGGAGGGAGTGAGAGACAGATATATATATATATATATATATATATATATATATATATAGAGAGAGAGAGAGAGAGAGAGAGAGAGAGAGAGAGTGAATTCGTGAAGGAGCACGATTTATTGTCAGCAAGTGTGACAGATTTCGACCACGCCCAACCGATATGGTGGCCACCCTTCGTGATCGGACTAGATCCCTCTGGCTCGTACGAGTAACATCGACGTATTTTTCTCTTTGATCTAAGCGCCGAGCCAAGCCTAACCGAGCCACCGAGTGAATCTCTCCTCCTTGCGAATCACCGATGAGATCGGGGAAAAAAACCCGTGAGAGATAACGATCAAAGTCATCGGAGCTTCAGAGACTCACGGGGAATATCAAAAATCTTTCTCTTTATCGCGTAGAAAAGTCTACGTTGATTAAAAAAAAACAAAAAAAAAAAAAAAATAAAAAATACTCGTGGCGTATAGGTATGTGTAGACCTTCTCGAAAAGATACTTTTCGAGATGTTCTACGATCGGTAAAAACATTTCCGTCCTAACGTTTCATTCGTTCGTCCATCCTCCCAACCCCCCCAACCCCCCACCCTGCATGCCCCCTGGCCACCCCTTACGAGTCGTCGATCCGCAGAACCGGAAATAGCTTTCGAAATGCCATTCGTTTAAAACACAATGCCGGATAAATTAAAGCGATGACCGATGATTCGATAGACTCTCTCCTCGTACTAGTCGAAAGTATGGGCGTTAACCCGAGATGATGCTAGGTCAAATAATTGGCCTATTCAAATTATGTACAATATTTTGACGTGGTTTTATTGGTGGCACGTGCGGCTAACAAATTGGCAAGCACGTGCGTGCGTCCGTGCCGCCGCCCGTCCGACTGACTTTCGTCACCGTAGCGCAGCGCAACGCAGGGCAACGCAACGATCCTAACTTTTACAAGAGAAGCGCATTGAAAACCCGCCCAAAGGGTGTGCGTGGAAGGGTGGGTCACTCGAACGAACGTTTCTTCTTACGGTTTGGGTACAATACTTTTTCTTTTCTTTTCTTTTCTTTTTATCTTTCTTTCTTACTTTCTTTAGGATTTAAAGACGAATAAACAGTTCTCACTTTTCTCTCCGACCATCCACTTTCGTTCTTCTTAATGTTTATCAATTCCTTTTTCGTTTCTTTTTCTTCTTTTTTTTTTTTTTTTTTTTTTAATCGTTCCCAACTTCAGAGTGCGTATTCGAGCCCATATAGAAGATCCCTGTTCCCCACCACCTACCAACCCCCAGTCCCCCTCCGGCTCGTACGACTTATTTTCAATCTCTAAATTCTGACAAGGTAAACTACCTTATAAATCTCGACGGAATCGAATTAGAGCGAGCAATTAACGCAGGATCCTACGTCGGATCTAATGTTCCCTTTTGAAACGAGGCGCGACTAACTAGCGAGAGAGAAAGACGATAAGCTGAGTGCTTAACGATTATGAAATTCGATGACCGATTTAATATTACGTATATAAATGTGAAAATAGTTTTTCTGTGGTAAGGCGCTTTTTCTACTTCTTCTTCTTCTTCTTCTTCTTCTTCTTCTTCTTCTTCATACTTTTTTATTTTCTTTCTCCTCCTAGTTGCACTTGTTGTCATCTATAACATCGGCGCGAGTTAGAGGATCCTTTTTAAAAGGCGTTTTTACCCGGCAGCTCTCGTTCTATCTTCTTTCATTTCGTTGTTGCTGTTGTTGGTTTTTTTCCCTTTCTTTCTTTTTCGTTTTTTTTTGTCCTTTTTTTCCCTTTTTTTTTTTTTTTTTTTTTTTTTTTATTATCATCCTTAATTAGATCCTCTCCTTATCCTATCCAGTTTTCTTCTTGCTTCCAGTATTACACAATTAAGATCGCTCTATATCGTTTTCGTAGTACATAATAACTACGGTGCAAACAGAGAGGCCGCGCTGGTGTAACAACATAGCGAGTGTAAGATTATATACTAGAGAAACGAGTCCTCGGAGTATACAAGAGAGGGTGTACTCAGGGGACATATATATATATATATATATATATATATATATATATATACACACACCCGGAGAACAGGTCTCTGGTAGTACTATCTCTGGTTCACCGATCTTAAACTTTCGATACTTTTCCTTTATACCAAGATTTATTTATCCGTCGTATTTAATTGCGATCCTTCGATACGAAACAATACCAATGACACGATGGATTAATATAACGATTAGTTCCAAATTTAATTCGCCTGGTATAATTTTAACGGATGCATTCTCGATCGGCGCATCTCCGAAAGTAACGATCGCAACGGACTTTACGTTAATCGAAATCCAATTTCGAAGAGAATTAATTTCGAAAAGAAAAGAAAAGAAAAAAGAAAAAATTTCTCCCCCGTTTTTGCCGATAAAACGCGTAAAACGTGTGTATGACGTACGTTTCGAAGCTCGCCGGTTTGCCATTCTTTGATATATACCGTAATGTGCTACCGCGTTGTAAAAAGAGGAGAAAGAATGAAAGAAAAAGAAAAAAAGAGAGAGAGAGAGAAAGAGAGAAAGAAAAAGGGAAAGGAAAGAAAAGAAAAGGAAAGGGAAGGAAGGGAAAGGATAGAGAGAGAGAGAGAGAGAGAGAGAGAGAGAAAAAAAAGAAGTACTTTCGTCGCTTTCATCGTGTTACCGGTTGGACGAACTTTTACGAGTCCGCCCATTTGTGGAAGGTAGAGTCGTTACGACGAGAACCATGGCGAAAACGTAAGAATTTCATCTGGCATATATATATATATATATGTATGTATATATGTATATTATGTATATATATATATATATATATATATATATATATATATATATATATATATACATAGGGAACGAGGGAATTGCTCTACTCGGAAAGGTAATGAGAGCGGGATTATAAGATTACAGTGGAAGCTACTCGAGCGTGTTTATTCTACGCGCTGAAACTCGGAAATAAGTCGCTACTATTCTTGGATGAAAATATATTTCGTTCGTAGACCTCCGCCTAAATCCTACTGATGCGCCCCTCACTCCACCCTTCTCCAAACCCCCAAAAATAAAGAAAAAAAAAAAAAATAAATAAATAAATAAAAGAAAAAAAACCGTCCCAATTTCACGAGCGAAAAGAAAAATTTGTGACGGTCATCGTCATCGGATTGTCGTACTCTCGACTCCAACTCGTTGGGTCGAACGCTGTTGTGTTTTTTTTTTTTTCCTTTATCGATTCCTCTCTCTGCGTTTTTTTTTTTTTTTTTTTTTTTTTTTTTAAATACAATATCAATTCTCGCGAAATCGAAACGTTCCTCGAGGCCCCCCCTCGACTCCGATGGAGAAACATTAAGTCATGCCGGATGAATTCTTCGTTTCATTCGACGATACGTGACACATCATAGTAATACAGATATAGGATAGGATCGAGCCAGTATTATTAGAAAGAGCTTCGTCGATCTTTGTCGATCTTTGTCGATCTTTCGATCCTCGACCGATCATCGCTCGCAAGCCCCCGTTAAGTCCTTAAGCTTTCCATTCTCTCCTCGATTTTCGTACCACACACACATACACACATACACACTCTCTCTCTCTCTCTCTATCTTTCTATCTCTATCTCTATCTCTCTCCCTTCCACCTCCATTTACTCCGAGCAGCTCCTCCTTCAGTTTCTCTTCGTCGTCTATGTCTATATCTTTGTCTATGTCTATGTCTATCTCTATGTCTTTGTCTATGCTATGTCATCTCTCTCTCTCTCTCTCTCTCTCTTCCTCTCCTTCTCCTCCTTCTACTTCTTCTTCTTTTTCCCTCTCTCGCGTGTTTTGCCAAGAGCCCTCACCGGCGGCAGCGTCACGTACTGCTCTGAAACAAAAACGTAGCGACGTCAAATGCGATTACGAGAGCTGCGAGAGCAGCTCCAGAACGCGGATGCTGCGCTAGGTTGGATGGACGAGGAACGAACGAACGAACGAACGAACGAACGAACGAACGAACGAACGAACCTACGAACCTACGAACGAACGAGAGAAAGAGAGAGATAGAAAGAGAGAGAGATAGAGAGAGAGAGAGAGAGAGAGAGAGAGGTGGAGATAGATATGGACGGAGGAGGAGGAGGAGGAGGTGATGACGGAGAGGAGGCAAAGGGAGATGAAACGGCGAGGAGGTGGGACGAGGAGGAGGAGGGGAGATCGTGGAGAAGAGGGAGAGGGAGAGAACGGAGGTATTCGTGCCAGAAGGGCGGTCGCACGATGGAAGAGAACCGAGCGGGAGGAACGCGGCCGCTTATCAGGGCTTGGAGGGAGATTCAAAGAGTGAGCGAGAGAGAGATAGATAGATGGATGGATAGATAGAGTGAGTGAGAGAGAGAGAGAGAGAGAGAGAGAGAGAGAAGTAGTTAGGGGGTGGTCGAGAGGGTTGGAAACTACGAGCTCGTAGGAGATTCTGCGAGGGCTCAGAGCGATAGCTTCCAACGAGATAGAGAGAGATAGAGATAGAAAGAGAGAGAGAGAGAGAGAGAGATAACGTGTGTGTGCGCGCACGTATACACGTATGTGCGTGAACGAGAGAGCCAGCTATCTCTCTCTCTCTCTCTCTCTCTCTCTCTCTCTCTCTCTCTCTCTCTAGTTGCTACATACGTCTACACGGATGTACGTGCACGAAAAATCGATCGTACCGTTCGACGAGCGGACTCGCGGACTATCTATGATACTACTGTTGTGTCCATTTGAAAAACTCCGACCTATCTTGGCCATTGTCTCCTTTTCTTCCTTTTTTCTATT
Organism: Dolichovespula sylvestris; assembly: GCA_918808275.2. NCBI lineage: Eukaryota > Metazoa > Arthropoda > Insecta > Hymenoptera > Vespidae > Dolichovespula > Dolichovespula sylvestris. The sequence goes on along the minus strand of OU964969.1, from coordinate 8,809,365 downwards.
TCTCCTCTTTTTTTCTTTCTTCTTCCATTCCTTATTTATCCTTATTCGTCCATCGCCGCCTTTCCTCTTGCTCTATTTTTTCTTCTTTCTTTTTCTTTTCTTTTTTCGTCTTCCTTCATACCATCGTTTTTTCTTACTTACTTTATTTCATTCTCAAACGAGCTCTTCTCTCTCTCTCTTTCTCTCTCTCTTTTAAGCATAAGAGAGTGGCATCCGAAGCCGACATTCTCATCGCTAGCGAGTACTGTGCATACATCCCATCTAATGTCATTCCCGTTTGGAACGAATGTCAGTAAGAGACATTTTTTCTTCTTCTTCTTCTTTTTTTTTTCGCTTGAAAAAACTGAGAAAAGATCGATTAGACTTATTCCTTACTCATCTTTCCTCGCCGTTTATTTTTCCGTTCTTTAGTTCGTTCGTTTTCCTTTTCTTTCTTTCTTTCTTTTTTTTTTTTCTTTTGTTAATATTCGTAACACGCGTGATGCATGTACATATACGTTCTATCATATGCGATACGTACGTATAGCGTTTCGTATGCATGATTAACGATTTAATACTACGCCTACCTTATCTACAATCGATTAAAATAAGGATTTTAAACGATAGGATTTTAGGACGGATTTTAAACGACGCTGATCATCGTTATAATGAATCGTATCGCGGAATAAACGGGAAAACAATTAACCGTAAAATTTTATCGTCGAGCTATCATCGGAGGATGGGTGGTTGGTGTCTTTTTATAATTATGCCGGCAAATCGTATAGATTAAAATGCGAATCGGAGGGGGGGTAGGCGGGGAGGGCGTGATGGTCGAGGATAATGAGTGATTATGTGATAATATATAAAATAATATATATATATATATATATATATATATATATATATATAGAGAGAGAGAGAGAGAGAGGAGTGAGGGTAGGGGTTGAGAGAAAGTAGAGGCGATAAGGACGATTCAAAGATTTGGAATCTTAAAGTTTTCGTAATAAAGAGGAGTAAACTTATTTTTTACGACGACATCCGTTAGAATTAAGGTTCCAACGTCGATCGGTGCTTGGGCCGAGGAGAGGAGCTACCGACGACGACGACGACGACGACAACGACGAAGACGACGACGACAACGACGACGATGGTCGTCGGCCGGGCGGCCTCCATTAAAAAGTTGTTAAACGCAGCCTTGCTGACTGCGCCCCGCGGCAAATTGGAACCCCCATCATAAGTCTCTTCCTTGTATATATATAATAACGTACATAGAGCCGTTAGGAGCTGAAGCTATGTATATCTACAAGATATCGAAGTAATTAAGTATTCGAGACGGGGTATATTTTGATCGAGCTTATGGAGATCAAGTATTGCCTGCTATGACGCTCTCTCCTCTAACTCTCTTGCTTGCGGCCCCCCCCCCCCACCACCAACCCCCTACCCACACCCACACCCACACCCACACCCCCTCTCCTCCTCTTTCTTTCGTTTCCGTCGAACGAGAGACGAACATTTCTTTTCGTTGGTTCCTGCATCGAGAAACGAATGGTTATAAAAAATAAAAAAATTATATACGAGATCGTTACACTGATTTAGACGTACACATATGTGTATCGTCGTCGCTTGTATGTGTGCGTGAGTAGATCATATATATATATATATATATATATATATATATATATATAAAATGTATGTACAAATTTGATAAACAAAATCTTATCATTTCTATCTTTCTTTAGATAGAGATAAAAGCAATAAATTCGACTTTCCTTCTATCATCCTCCGTATGACTTTCTTTTTCCCGAGGAAAAAGGGACTCTCTGAAACAACTTCAACGTTTTCTATGTAACGTCGACTGGAAACTCTTGGTCAGAGCGAACGAAGAGCTTTAAAAATAAGAGAAAAGCGTGCTCGTAAAAAGCATCGAAGTGGTATGGGTTAGAGAGAAGAGAACGAGAGAGAGAGAGAGAGAGAGAGAGAGAGAGAGAGAGAGGGCTTAAAACTACCTGGGACAGAAAAGTGTGCAAAGGGCGTGTAGATAGTACTATAAAGCTCTCTCTTTTTCTTTCTCCTCCTCTCTCTCTCTCTCTCTCTCTCTCTTTTCCTTTTTTCTGTCTCTCTCTCTCTCTCTCTCTCTCTTCGTTCGTCTATATAGACGAATCGAAATCGATCGAAACGTCTCTCGCGATGGAAAAATTTCAAGATGGAAAGGACGATTTGCGGAAAACTAATAACGTTCCTCAAAGTAACGCGATCTAAAAACGAAACAAACGATGAACGAACGTGATTCGATGAAGCTGTCGTGTACGTTCTAAAAAAAAAAAGAAAGCGAAAGAAAAAAGAAAAAAGAATCGGAAAAGAGTGAGAGAAAGAAAAAGGAAGAGAAAAAAATTAAATTCAAAAAGAAGGGAAGAACGAGAAGAAGAAACGAACGGAGTGGGCAAACCAAAAACTGAAGAATTGGGCGTACGTCCTTCTCTATCTCTCTCTATCTATCTCTCTCTCTCTCTCATTTTTTTTTCTTTTTTCCCTCTCTTTCCTTCCTAACAACGTTTTCTATATGCCCTTCTTCGCACGTGATTCGATGGCGAACCACGAAAGGGTTAAGGGACGCGCTTTGATGAAACGGCCATTTTCGAAGATGAACGAGCATCTTCGGTCCAAACTGGCCTTTTGCCGAAAGTCGTGTATAGACCCTGGTGGCGATCGTTGGAGGGTGAGTGAGTTGGTGGACAACGATGGGTAGAAGGAGGAGGAGAGGGAGGGAGTAGGAGTAGGAGGAGGAGGAGGAGGAGAGAAGGGTTCCTCAGGAGTAAGGGGTCCTTCGGGAAAGAAAAAGGGTTGGAAAACCGCGACGAGTCGAGAAAAAAGCCGCGGTGTGGCATTCCCAATTCTTTTTTGTCCCTCGTTAGCGTGCGCGCGCGCGCGCGCGCGCCCTCTCGCACGCACGTCGTGCACACATGCCGAGGGGGGCTCAACTTTCAGGTTAACGCGGTTAAGAAAATATTTTTAAAATAATTTTGCACTTAACTCACCGCTCTAAGCAATGTGGGAAAGAGGCCATACGAAGGAGAGAAAGATAGAGATAGATAGAGATAGAGAGAGGGAGAGAGAGAGAGTGGTACGGATTGGTTGGATGGTGAGAGAGAGAGAGAGAGAGAGAGCACGCGCGCGCGCACGAGAGAGAGAGAGAGAGAGAGAAACGCATAACGCGTTTTATGGACCCTTTTTTCTACTCGTCTCATTCTCTTGCGTGTATTTAACGAAAAAAAAGGAAAGATGAGCGAGCGAGAAAGAGAGATGGAGCGAGCGAGCGAGCGAGAGAGAGAGAGAGAGAGAGAGAGAAAGAAAGCAGAAAGTGAGGTGGGTGTCGAACGTACCGGCTAGCTTTTTCCGAACCTTTCTCGGCCCTTTGTTTTATCCACCCTTCCGATAACGTTCGATAGGCCACGAGCATCACGAACGACCGGGGAAGGATACAACTTCCTCGCACGGTCGATCGCTTCTAACGAAAGCGTCGTGAAATAAAAAAAAAAAAAAAGAAAAGAAAAAGAAGGAAGGAAGGAAGGAAAACGGAAAAAAAAGGAAGAGAGAAGAAAAGGAAGAAAAGAAGAACAAACAAAAAAAAAGAGAGAGAGAGAGAGAGAAAGGAAAGACGTTTCACCAGTCGTTTATCCATCGTCGTAGTACGTAGGATAGATAGATAGGACTTATATATACCTTTTTGAAGGACGAACGCGCGCGTAAGCCTCGCCTACTCGAGTTCTCTAATGGAAGGGAAAATAATCGAAAAAATAGTTGGGCCAAAGAAAGAAGGGAATTAAATCGAATCTAATCGAACGGTATCGAATCGAATCGAATCGAATCGAATCGTATCGAATCGAACGATAATCAGGGCGCTCGGGCGCC
>OU964969.1:8787977-8797977 GCA_918808275.2 Dolichovespula sylvestris | reverse complement strand
TAAATTATTTATAGATTTCGACACCCGTACGGCCGACGTATATATCCGTCACGCCGAGGGGGTTTAGTTGGGGAATAAGAACGTGTTTCGTTCTTCGAGCCTTCGAACGAACGAACGAACGAACGAACGGGGGAGAGGGAGGGAGTGAACGACCACCACCACCACGGGGGTCCACTTGCATCGAAAAACCCCTTGGGGCACCCCCTCAACATATGTACTCTCGGCCGAGAATCGTCGCGGCTCTCTATAAAATTGATTCCTAAATACCCTAGATTCGTGCCCGCTCGTGTGTCTCTCTTAACACCTACGCCCATTGGGTTCACGCACTGTCGAACAAACGCGCCACGAAATTTGACGAAACGAATGAATTCGAGCATTTTTTCCTTCCCCTCCCCGCCCGTTTCATTTCCCCTACCCGTATCCCCGTCCGCGCCACAAAGGACGCGCGTACGTTCGACAACGGTACCATCTTATTTTAAACATTTTCGTGACTTCGTTCGACAACGCATACCATTTTATTTTAGGGACAATTATGAAGTATGACACGTACAAGGATTATTAAATTATAAATCGTCCTGGTATTAGTAATGGCAGACTTTGAGACAATGTTCTTCTTTTTTTCGATCGTCGTCATTACGTTTTTCAAAAAAAAAAAAAATATATATATATATATATATATATATAAATAAAAAAGAAAAAGAAGAAGAGAAATGTCAAGTTTAATTGTAACTTATGATTAAGAACACGAGTACGAGTATCGAACGGTTTATTCCCTCGAGGGGGGTGGGGTGATGGGGGTCTGGGGTTCAAACTAAATCAATGGACTTGTGGGTAATCGCATAATAATTATCGGGACCCCCTCTACCGTCCATCTGTCGCTAGCCAAGGGGGCATTCGACCCCTTCGAGAACACGAATAGAGGTGCTGCTTCCAGGGTAACAGCAGCAGAAGCAGCAGCATGCCCGATGAACGTGACCCAGCAGGTCCTATTGTGTCGTGTGTCCTGACGTAGTCGGAATGTCGTTCAATGTCGATCCTCCTCCCACCCCCTTCTTCGGTCGGGGTTCTTACGAAGTTTTGCTGATCAATGAACATTCGTAAAGAAATAACGATTGAAATTGATCTCGTACCTTATATCTCCAGCCGAACCGCTGTGATCCAATCAAAATTAGACGCTCAAGCGAATCATCCGTAGATGTTTCTTTAACGAATGGCTCTTGCATCCCCCTCTCTCTCTCTTTCTCTTTTTTTCGATCACGGCAAATTTTTGTCAAAATGTCGTTGAAGTGTTACAGACTGACAAATGGTGTTAGCGTTTATCCTCGGTCTTTGTATCGCTTCTGCGGTTGGATTACGTGGTCCGCATCATCCAAGAAGCACAGTTTCCCATCATCATTACTCGCCTCGAAAAGACGTCAAGTTGACGCAAGATACCGAATTGCTTCACGATGCCACGTTAGTAGTAGTTTTCCATAACTATATATTATTTCTTTTTTCCTTTTTTTTTTTTTTTTTCTTGGTTCCTCGTTACGATAACAATACGAGCTAAACGATCTCTCCTTCGTACCCAAGCTAATTTTCGTAACGCATTTTTATTTATTACTAATGGTTTTTATCATCGTTTTTTAGTCACCTGAAGGAAGACATGGGACCGATAGCGTCCCAGCTTGATTTTTCGAAAATGACCGAACAGGAGATCGAATTCCATTACTTCAAGTACGATTATTATATATATATTTACATATATCTTTCGGATTATTTCGAACGAAGGTGTTAGAAAGAGATAGATGATCAGAGAAATCGTACGTAACTTAGATCGGTGGTATTATATTAATTTTTAATCGTAGGGTGCACGATATCGATAATAATACGAAATTGGATGGGCTTGAGATTCTTCATGCCATTCAGCATACGTTTCACGAGCACAACGTGGTCGACGAGGAGGGTAGAAGGAGAAGCTTTATCGAGGATGATGAGCCACAGATAGACGAGGACGAATTGCCACGTATCATTGGTAAGAGATACTTATATGGATTTATCAAGATTATTTACAACGATTATTCTTAAAACTCTATAAAATTGTTTTTTTTTCTTTTTTCTTTTTTTTTTTTTATATATTATAAGGTTTTATAGACAGAGTATTGGAAGAGGATGATTTGGATAATGACGGTTATTTGGGATACGTCGAATTTGTTTTGGGAAGGCGAAAGGATCATATTACGCAAGCAAAAAGGATCGGTAGAAATGATATTAAAAAATGAAAGGAGTAAGAGACGACCATCGTGCTCTCACCTCGTCCGTTATTATAAATATTCTTATATATTTTCTTTTTTTTTTTTGGAATCAACGATTCACACGCGTATCTCTCTTTCATAACATTGTATCTGACTTTATGCAATACCGATCATGCGAAGCATTATATATCCCTTTAGACAATATCATACCATTCTCCTTAGTTAGACGATTTTTGCATTTACAACGCGCCGGTTGCATAAATTAAATATTTCAATGTATAATTTATATATATATATATATATATATATATATATGACCTTGATTTCGTTCTCGATTATAAAAAATAAATGACAAAAGATGGGATCGACGGCTAATTGTACGATAAACGTTGATATAAATAATAATAAAAAAAAAAAAAAATAAAATAAAGGAGAGAGAGAGAAAAAAACAAAATCGATCTTCACGTAAAATGATTATTTGCTTATTATTTTTGTACGGCTCATTCCAGTATGTATAAGGGATTTTCCGTTATCAAAATACCTCTCTCCCAAAGATCTCTTACTATTTGAATCTGTGTGTTATAAATATTATTATGAATTATTATATTGTATGCGATGTGACATTAATTATCATTATTATTATTATTATTATTATTATTACTATTATTATTATTATTTTTTTTTTTTTTAAACTTACTTTATTGTCTTCCCCGGTAATTGGTAATTCCTCGACTCTTATAAATTTGGGAAAACTATATATTATTTCTCTTATAGCGGGTACAAATTCTTCTTCAACTTCTAAAAATTGTGGTTCGTATTCGTGATATTCCTTTGAATTTTCACAAGAATAATATATCCTATACATGTCTGCCTCTTGTACCAATCTAATACAAGACAAAATAATATATATATATATATATAAATGAGGGTGCGATGGATTATTTATTAATCGGGATTAAAGATTAATCGGAAAGCTTAATTAATTACCTTATGCAATGAGACCTCAATAAACGTATTTTCGTGTCGGGTTCAATTTCCACGCGATTTTCTACGATCCCTTCCTTCGTCATTCTTTCACCATCTTGGGCTATAGAACATTGTCGTTCATAATCTACAAGGACAGGCGGCAAGAAATCATGAATATGACGTTTTGCCATTTCGTCAGCCGCTTTGTCTATATCGATATGTTCTACAATACGATTAAGTAAAAATTTGATATTATCCCTGAAGGACTTTCTATAATAGGAATTATCTATAGAATGTACAAAACCAAAATATTTTAAATAATCGAGGGGCAATCCCTCACGAAAATGACTATCGTTCGCAATTGCCCTTTGTAATGCATCAGGAAGCAATTTTTCAAAGAAATCGCCCCAACTATTTTTTTGATAAACGCTCAAAGTAACGTGTAAACTATGACTGTTATCAACGGTCTCTCCTTGATGTATCGTTCCACGCGGTAGATACAAAAGATCTCCCGCTTTTACTACCGTATCTAGAATAGGCTCTCCAAGTTCCGACTGATCAAAATCTTTCGACGGATATCTTGGCAAATAGTCACTTATTTTTGACGATTTATATAGCCTCCACCTTTTCTTCCCTTCAATTTGCAATATGAAAGCTTCTATATCATCGTAGTGAGGCGCAAATCCTTGACTATCCGGTGGCGTCAAGTAAGAATTTGCACCGACAAAACATCCAAAATATTCTTGAAGAGTCGCTGTTCGAAAATCGTTTATGTTAATTCTTATGTATATATATATATGTGTGTGTGTGTGTGTGTAGAAAATAGCATTGAGACGTAACAACTGAATCAACAAAGGTTTAATTTTCTTACCATTTAACGTATGGAGCCTAGGTAAAAAGGTTTGAGGATTTAACATTCTAACAGAACAACCATTTGAATAGTAATCCCAAACAACGGTAGGAACGGCACGACCGGAAGGATTATGAGTTTCTCTCGTACCGTTGATGTACGACGTAATATCGATATTCTTTGTAAATAATATATAATGTTCTCTCAATATTTTGTCCAGTATCGGAGTTGACATGAGAACCTTGTAATAATTAGAATTATCTCTCTTAATATGCACGGGAGTTTTTTCCCAATTCGTTCTGAAATAAAACTAAATCTTTAAATATGTCCCATACGAGTCTACACGAATGTTATCGTAAATTTTTTGTTTCCTTTCCCGGATACTCACTCAAAAAACTTGGTAATCTTTAAAGGGTGTATCAACCATTCAAACAACAATTTACTTTTTATTACCGGATCTTTCAAAAATTTATCATGCACCACGTCGTAATTGGTATTTCTATTCTTTGTTCGTTGTATCTTTTTCTTTCCTTTCGCCTTCTTTTCCTTTCTATTTATCTTCGATCTTTCCTTTCTCAATCGATTTATCTGTGAATTAATTTTATTCGATACGGAAGGAGTATTTTCCAAGTTGGTCGTTGCCGTGTCATTGTTGAAGAAATTGTTGGCTGATAATAACATTTTCTTCTTCTTCTTATTTTTATTTTTATTACACTTAAACTCTTTATACTTTTTTATCACCAAACTATTCGAGTCATTGTTATTAATATTCCTTTTAATTACGGTACCGTGAGTTTTGGACGAAACAGATCTTTTACGATTTTTCTCGATAGTTTCACGGGTAAGCGATACTAACATTTCTCTTTGTTTATCGACATCTCGAACCAAATTCTTTTCTTTCACATTCGAGTTTGTCTTTCGTAATTTCTGTGACTGTAACGAGGGGTTCGTATTTTTACGTTTCATCGCATACGCAGCGAATGCAGAGATTTGTTCGGTCTCCGAAAACATCTGTAATAATTAAAATAGTTTGTAAATTTCACAATATTTATTTACTCATATACCTAATATTTTCTATGCCAATAACAATTTCCGTTGATCGAAAGGTTATGCGAGGATCATAACCTTAAATAAATTTATACGCCAATTCATATATCAACATCGAGTCGCATTTTTCCTTTCGCACAGCTAATCCGTTAATAATAAAAATTATTTACATGTAAGTGTATTGTATGTACCTTTTATTTTCTGTAATACTGAATTTTTATACACAAAGCAATTCGAATTCTTTTTTCATTTGAAATTCACGTCCACGTTGTTCGCACTGTATGAACGCAAGGCAGATATGGGCCCTGTTTCAAATGAAATCCGGCGTCATCTAGTAATTAAGTAAGGAATTAAATTTAGATCCTAGAAGAACACTTTTCCAAAGTTGTTTAATGTTATAAAGTATCAGAATGCAATATTTATGCATTTAGCTTTTATTGCAAAATATTAAATATTTTTTATATAAAATGATACAAGTTGTCTTCAATACCATGTAGAAGAATATTGCAATATCATTATAAAGAATAAAATTGTTTATAAAAGAAAAAGGAAAGAAATAAAAAGATCATAAAAGCAACAAAAGTAATTACTATGATTTTAGACGAAAGAAGAGTTACGTATTTAATTTTCTATGTAATTTTATATGAAGTTAAATTTATTATTAATCAATGAGAACGTGATTTATTTACATTATTTACGATGTTATTTAAAATTTTTACTGTTATCATTATAATTAATTAGTTTAATTGTCTTTATTATTTTACAATATAAAATTTAGACGCGGAATTGATAAAATCCTTTGAATCCCGTATGCTTCTTTCCAAAAAGCATAAGCGTTAGTATAGTTTAAAGATTTTTATATTAGATTTTTACACCTTAACCACTCATTGCGCATAACAGTTCTTCACAATGCAAAGGAGTTCTTAACCCTCGTTTAGTTCATTGCACTTAAAGGCACAGTATCATAGATGTGGAAACTCAAAACGATGTCTGCATTAGAAGTAACTGTTGCCACAGTTAACTTTGAAAGAAAAAAATTTGTTAATTTTGTTATAAGACACTACACGTTCATGTATGTCCACATATCAACATGTTAAATTTATAACTTTTATGTCTTAAATTATCTCAGCTTTTCTACTACTCAGACTCTTTTTTATCAAGGCCCAATCTTCTAAAATATCGGCATCGTTAAGCATATAAACGATGTACGGTCCTGCTACAGAAACTGCTCTCCTTCTCTCCGTATGGTTTCTACGTCTTCTACCGGTTGAATTTAACCATAAATCTGCGTGAATATCGACATTATTTCTATCCTCTTCCAATCTACGAATTTTCTCTTGAAGGTCATTGTGTATACAGTCCCAAATCAATTCTTTTTCACTCTCAAAATTTTGTAAAGCCGCCTGTTCCTCGGCTAAAAATTTATTTTGTATATTTTGTAATCTGTATTGTTTCAATATTCCAGCTACTTCCGTTTTGGTCTTCATATTTTCCTTTAAACGTTCCAAAGGTATTAAATATTCTTCAGATTTACCAACTCGTACCTCTCCCAGTTTCGTATCAACTTGCGTTATTCTTTCACGATACAATCTATAGGAATTAAAAATATTACAATCGATATTAGTCATAGATGAAACAATTGTTAAGTATTCACAGATTTACTATATAAAATATTATAGTTTATTTTGGTTTCGTTATATCATTATGCTTACTGTTCTTTAAGTAACGTAAATTGTCTTTCTAAATCAACTAAATTCTCCATACACTCATTTCGTCTTCTTTCACACTCATCTTCATCCATCTCAGAAGAATCATCGCTGTCGCTGTGTTCTGCACTACTATCACAAGACGCAGAGCTTTGATTACTATCGTTGCTATCATGAGACATTTCTTCTCCTTCTGGCTCTGATTCATCTTTGACACTAGGCATCGGAGCTACATATTTCCACATTAAAATAATAACCATCCATAATATTCGCCTAGTAAATGATGTTGTCAAAATGTCAAGATAAATTACCTTTAGTCAGCTTTTGAGTACCGAGGATTAAGGTATATCATAAAAATCAAAAATTCTAAATGTAAAGTAATTCGAACAAAAACACCTCGCCGATTTGATGATAGATGTGTCTTGATTTTTCAAATATATATATATATATACATGTATATGTATATATATATATATATATATAACCTAAAAAAATAAAACTTTAACCTTTAAAACACATTCGTATACAATAACCAGACAAGTATTTTCACAATTAATTATGTTATATGTTGTACGTATAATATAATATAATTAAATATAAGCCAAAATAAATAATGATCGTCGGCAAAGGTTAATATTAAAATTTTTTCGACGGATTTGGTAATTTTCTGTAACGATATTTTTTTCATTAAAATTTTTCGATATAACGTAATATCTATATAGTTTTTACCTAAAAAAAAAAAAACGAGAACTTAACACTAATTCTATTCACCAAAGAATATCAATTTTTTTATTATAAAACTTAAAAAAATTGTTATTTGTTTATAAGAAGAGAACGTTAATAGCCGATCCTGTTACTAGAAGAGACTCAAGCAGCCGCCTCAAGTAGCATCTAAACGGACCACGTGACTTATGCACATGCGTGTTATATATGAACAAAACGTTCTACTATGTTTGTCTCTCTTTCTCTCTCTCTCTCTCTCTCTCTCTCTCTCTCTCTCTCCTTCTTCCCCTGTATTACCGACGGATCATACCACGTCGTACAATTAATTCGACTATACCGACATCAGATAATAAAAACTTCTCTTTTTAACGTAGGTCGATAAAATAATAAACTTCTATTTATCATTTGATCGAAGCTATTATTTACCACCTTTCGTTCGTAGCGTGTGTGACTTAAGCGACGGAGATATGAACAAAAAATGAACTACATGTGTGCGATAAGGTAACACTGTTTTCCCACTTATGATGCGCCTATTGCTTCGCGGTGTACGTACGTACCAGCTTGCGTGATTATGACTTTACTCGAAATCGATAATTATATTTGTAAACAAAAAAAAAAAAAAAGAAATATAATGAAAATTTAACGCAAACAGTTCTTTATAGTCAATACCTGCTAATGTCTGAAAGATTATTTTAAAAATGACGATACGTATACACGTACGCTTCCTTTTGCGCTCGTTTCGGCTATTCATTTAACAAGATTAAAATAATGAATTAAATTGAACCATAGAAAAGAAAGAAAGCGAAAATTCGATGACTTCACCTTGATATAAAGCTTGATTTTATTGAAATAAAATTATGAATTTTGTCAAGCTTTGGGGAAAAAAGAAAAGAAGATAATAACAAAATTTGTGACTCGACTTAAACGTCGCCCGGAAACGTGATGTCCAAGTTTTTCTAATCCATCCTTACATCTCCGTCATCATAAATGTATTTTGTGTGACAAAACGGTAAAATTAAAATACGACCGAGGGTCATTCTCGAAAGGATTTGTAGAACCCTCGAAAATGACTTAATAGCCCTGTAAGGTTGTCCTCTTGAGCCCAATTGTTGTCGAGGGCCTCTCTCTCTTTCTCTCTTTCGGCATGTAGCCTCTTTTTTGCTTCATCGAAAAATCCCTAATCCCTAACGTACAGTATCCCATAATAAACGTTTAATGGCAATGAATTACAATAGTACCTGATTCTAAAATGTCAAACGGTACGTACGACCATAAAACCGTGCTCTTGGCATTGAAAATAAATCGTAATTTTAGTTTTCAAGATTAGACATTGTTCGTACAGGTACGCACCTGTACTCATTGTCGGCGTAAACCATAAAACCATAGGGTTGATGAACGATGGTATTAAAGTATAAGGACAAAGTACGCTGTAAAAGCAGAAAAAGAAATATATATATATATATATATTTTTTTCTTTTTATTAAAATATCGATAAATGTAATAGTATAAAATAAAGTTTCAAGTATAATTGTATTTTCTTTCTTCTATCACAGGTTAATCACACAAAATTGTATTGATGTTCATACGAAAAATTGAAATAAATATCTATGTATATATCGAGTGACGTATTTCGTCGCGCAGGCGATAAGCTTATTTTGAAAGAAAGAAATAAAGAAGGAATAGGGAAGAAAGGAAGAAAAAGAAGAAAAAGAAAGAAATAAAGGTTAAGAAGAGAAAAAAGAAAGAGACAAAAGATATTCGATATACAAAAGTATTCTCGAATAGATCAACTGATTCGATAACGCAATGAAATGTTTAAACCTATATACGATTATGCCATTCGAATGGTCGAAATTTAATTCGTCGTCGAATTATCGTGATACAACGTCGCTTTACAAATAATCAGAGGTAATATAATTGTAACTTTGCATCGGCTTCCGAAATAGGATTAACTTAGACTATATCGTAGAAATTAAAAGGGTATAAGAAAGTACTATTAAAGTGGAAAAGTATAATGAGATACTATAACTACGGAATTAAAGCCACGTACCAAAAATAATGAGCAATGCGTAATCCGCGATAACCATTGTCCTCTTCATATAAATCTATTTTACATCGAGTGGTGTTTTCTGTTTTTTTTTTTTTTTTTTTTTTCTTTTTTCTTTCTTTTCAAATAGCATACAACTAATTCGACTTTTTTTTTAACGTAGACGAATAATAATATTACGTAAAAACCAACGAAGAATTCTCCGAATAAATCTTATCACGTAAAATCGTTCATATTCAATGTCTCGATAGGGTGTTAATGTCCACTTTGAAATATAACGAGGATCGTATTTTTTCGTTGTTCTTTCTCTCTCTCTCTCTCTCTCTCTCGGTATAATAGATATCAAATTAAAAAAAAAAAAAAAAAAGAAAAAACGTCTCGCTACCACGGTCTCCACATAGGATCACCATCGTCAAGACGTTCGACA
>OU964969.1:8772977-8780477 GCA_918808275.2 Dolichovespula sylvestris | reverse complement strand
CTCTCTCTCTCTCTCTCTCTCTCTCTCTCTTTTATCCCTTCGATTTTTTTCTTAAAGATATTCTTTTTCTTCTTTTACTCATCGTACCAAAACTAATTACGATTTTTCTCACACTCCTTCACGACTAACCAACAATGTTTATTCATATTTCAATTTTGTTTTCGTTACACGATGAATTTTAACGACGAACGATTAAATTTTGTGACAAAAAAGAGTATTACGTGACAAACCGAATAATGGTTACATCGAGCTATAATATAATTAATAAATAAATCGTTGCACAAAATGCTTTGTTGATAAATCTCTCTCTCTCTCTCTCTCTCTCTTTCTCTCTCTCTCATTTCATTGTTATCCGAATATAATCGTTAATTAAAAAAGGAGGGTAGTGGGCGAGGGAGGGGAGGGGGTCTGTCTCACAGTTCTCAAGTAACTTTTCATGAGGACGAACACGTACATCTCACGGACGAGTCTCTTGGAATACTAGGAAGGAAAACAATAATTAGTGACGTCACCAAGAGCTTGACGAAGCTCTTATCCTTGTCGCTTCTTATCGTACCTTTGCGACGATGAAAGGGGGGAAGAGAGAAAAATGGGGGAGGGAGTGAGAGTGAGAGTGGGGTGGAGTGAGGGCTACGGGGTAACGGAGAGTCGTGGAAGGGAAGTTGTGATATATCGTATCGCAAGACTGGAATGTACATAATACATATACATATATATATATACATATACATATACATATACATATACATATATATATATATATATATATATATATATATATATATATATATATATATATATGGGTTACGAAGCGGCCGAAAGCGTGCGAATGTTTACGAGTAGTTTTACAACGGATCCTCTCTTTTGACGCCACGTCGGCGTCAATGGAACCTCTGACGTCGCCGTCGCCGTCTACGAGGACGACGACGTCTGTCTCCTTGACATTCGAACCTTCTCGCGTTCTTTTTTCTCTTTCTCTCTCTCTCTCTCTCTCTCTCTCTCTCTCTCTCTCTCTCTCTTTCCTCTTAAATATATATATATATGTATATATGTATATATTTTATTTTTAATATTTATTAAATAAAATTTTTTATATTAAAAAACAAAAAAATTTATAATATTATTTTTAATATTTGTTAAAAAAAAAAAAAAAAAAAAGTAAATAATATTTATTTTTAATTTTGTTTTTATTTTCTTTTTTCTTCTTCTTTACCGAACGAAAAACGTATTACACGATACGCGAGCGTACCTTGCGACGATCAAATTCAAGTTCGAAATTACAATAGTTCTCGCGAGAAGAGTTATTTATGTTTTGAGAAACGGGGTGGGGGGAGGGGGGCGGGGACAAAAAAAGAAGGAAAGAAAAGTGCACATAAATCTCGATGAAAATTACGTGTACCACGTGGCACGTTTCATCTAATCGAGATAAACGAAGTCTTGATTGTGTGTCAAATCCTACGAGATGTCCGATTCGAGTTCATCATTCGTAAGAATTATTTAAAAAAAAAAAAAAAAGGAGAAGAAGAAGAAGAAATGATAATGATAATAAAAAACAAAATGGAAAATGTTTCGATATCGGATCTTGGCGTGGCTATCGTTCGTTATTCACGAAATTAACAACAACGACGACGACAAAATTATCGATTATTCTTCTTTTCTTCTCTCTTTCTGTGTCTTCTTCTTCTTCTTTGTTTATTTTTTTCTTTCCAATCGCACATTCGTCGTATCAAAACGCGCGACGAAGAAAAATGTTTCCACGTGAGTTCGGTCCTTTGTAAACGAGAAGGTGAAAGACTGTGCACGCATGAATTAACTTTTTCGAAAAGGGGAATAACGAGCGCCTTTTTTACCATTCAATAATAATATAATAAAATGGAGTTTTACGAAAGGTGGCAGTTTACACCAAAGAAGAATCTTGGGCATTGAACGACGAAGAACGTTCTTCCTCTTCATTTTCGTTCAATCTTCTTGTTTTTTCTTTTTTTTTTTTTTTGTGAAAAAGAAGTAAGAAGAGAGAAAGAAAGAGAGAGAGAGAGAGAGAGAGAGAGAGAGAGAGAGAGAGGAAAGAAGGAAGGGAGAGGATAAAAGAAAAATAAAAAGAAGACGAAGAAGAAGAAGAAGAAGAAGTTTGAAGTCTCGTACTTAGGCGACTCACGATTTTCGTTCGGAGTATAAAGTACCGTCGGTGAAGAATTTCAATTCGTGCGCCACTTTATATCTCTTCTTACAACCGTGCGTTCAACTGCCCTTCTTCCTCCTCCTCCTCCTCCTCCTCCTCCTCCTCCTCCTCTTCTTCTTCTTCTTTTCCGTAGAGTGTTCCTTCCCTTTTAGCCCTTCTCTCACGTTCATCGTGTCGTTTCGCATGCTCACGGTAGAAAATCGATGTTTTTTCTCTCTCTCTCTCTCTATCTATCTATCTATCTATCTATCTTTCTCTCTCTTTCTTACTCTCTTCGTACTTGGCGGTTTACGAGTTGAGAGATAGAGATAGAGAGAGAGAGAGAGAGAGAGAGAGAGAGAGAGAGAGAGAGAGAGAGAGAGAGAGAGTACATCGTCTCTCGCGTGCAGGTAAAAAGTGGTAGCCACGTTTCCTTCTCTTTGCTTTATCGCGTCTGATTGCGGAGCCATCCAGGGGCTCCTCGCGCTTAAGACGCCGAGGATATACACGCGTGCCCTTCTCCTTCTTCTTCTTCTTCTTCTTTTTTTTTTCTTCGTCCATCTCTCTCTCTCTCTCTCTCTCTCTCTCTCTCTCTTCCGTTCGTCCTTACCAGGGCACGGCTCGCGAGCACAGGGAATGCTGTTCTCTCTCGGCCGATTTGTTGACTCAAAACCCGCCCTCTTCGAAGAAGTTTCCGTCACCCGTGCGAAACGTTAAATTACACCACCCGTTTTCTCCTTTCCTTCTTTCTTTCTTTATTTTTTATTTCTTTCCTTCCTCCTTCATTTCTTTCTTTCTTTCTTTCTTTCCATCCTTTATTACTTTTCATTCGTGTCATTGCGATTGTCGTTTTCGTATTTCGAACCGCGCGTCATTACTTCCTTCGAATCGTTTTTTCTCTTCATAGTCTTTTCGTTTCCTTTTCCTAATCCTTTTCCTTTTTATTTTCATTTTCGTGGCGAAAGGATCGCGACGACGCGAAATTTTGATGAGACATCGCGCGCGCAAGGTGTTATCGAGGTAAGACAATGTACGCTTATATTCGGGTATATTACGGGGGCACTTATGAAAACGTAATAATGGCAATATAAGAACGACGTTTCGTTATTGACGTTTATTTCGAGATAATGATTCTTGTCGGTAAGACGGATAAGAGAATATTTGAGGAAACAAAACGCGTCGCGGTAGTTAAAGACGAGAGTTTAAGTTAGATGCCTTGGAATTCTCTAATAGTACGACGATATATATATATATATATATATATATATATATATATATATAAATAAAAATCACGAAGACGTCGTAAAGAAAATTGTCGAGCCTTTATCTCTTTCCACGGGTTGTCGGCTGAGAAATCGGCGCGTTTAGCAGGCAGCTATCGTGTTATCGAAGGATGCTTATATAGTCGCCGCCACCGCCGCCTCTTCTCGCATGGAATGCCTTCCACGAACGATACGAGAATAGCACGGTTTTACACCTATGCTCGCGGGAACCGGCCTGCTATTCGTCTGGCTTCGAGAATACAACCTGGGTTGGGGGGGGGGGTGGTGGTGGTGGTAGAAAAAAAGAAAAATAATATGTCTCCGCGGTTACGATAAAAGAGCGTGGTTGTTTCTTCGGCGAAAATAAAAAAAAAAAAAAAAGAAATGAAAAATAGAAGATAAAGAAAAGTAGGGAGGGAAGAGAGGGGGGAAAATGAGCGAGAGAGGGAAAATAAACGTTAGTTGAGTTCGAGTCTAGCCGAGAGCCCCGTGACGCTTCTTCCTTGCGAAGGAAAGAGAGAGAGAGAGAGAGAGAGAGAGAGAGAGAGAGAGAGAAATAAAGATAAAAGAAGAGAAGTGGTAAGAAGTGATGACTAATTTTTTCTTTTCTTTCTTTTTTTTTTTTTTTTTTACTTATCTCAAAAAATCGACAACGACGAGGCGCGCAACGCGACGACACATAAGCGACGAGATAAAAACAAAAAAGAAACTCGAAAGGAGTAATCGCGACGTCGATTACGACATTACGATTATTATCCCGTAATTGAGAAATTGTTAAAATCGATGTGAGGGAAATAGAGCTTCGAGGAGGACGGTCGTTCGCCGATTACGTACGTGTCACGTATCGAACGATAACGTATTTATTTTATCTTACTTATGAAAAATTATCTTTCGTATCTCCACCCAGTTTCTCTCTCTCTCTCTATATATATATTTCTCTGTATCGCAATTAAGAAAAAAAAAGAAGAAAAAAAAAAACAATGAAAACAACATACAATTAACGAAGGAAAAGTCACTTCGCGAGGATAAAATGAATTTAAAGGATCGAGATAGGAGAGCGAGGACGGGGAAGGAGGAAAAGTAAAAGGAAAAGGAAGAGGAAGAGAAGTATCATCGATGAGAGGAGGAGGAAGAGGAGAAGGAGGAGAAGAAGAAGAAGAAGGAGGTGGTGGAGAAGAAGGAGGAGGAGGAGGAGGAGGAAAAGGCGGTTTGCGCTCGCGGCTCGGACGTGTGCGAGTCGCGTGTGGGGCTCGCGCCTGTCGTTGTCTCTGTCGCGCACGGGCCCCGGGGTCCCGTGCCGTGCCGTGCCGTGCCGTGCCATGCCGTGCCGTGCCGATCTCGGCAGCGGCAGTGGCGGAGTGCCGGGAGCGCCTGCCGACGGAATTACCCGACGGGGGCTCGCCGATGGGCCCGACATATAGGGGCCCGACGACTAAGGGGGCCCGACGACGCTACCGACGACGTTCGAGAGGGAGCAACGTGTGGGACGCGAGGCCTCGCTTCGTTCTCACGGTAGCCTCCGACAGGGGCCCCTTTTGCTTACTCGCTTACTCGCTCGCTTCTTCTTCTTCTACTTCTTCTACTTCTTCTACTTCTTCCTCCATACACACCTCCCTTTCTTTTCCCTCCTTATCCTCTCGCTACCTCTCCGGCATCACTCTCGCGTGCACGCGTCCGTCGTGCCAAGCACGCGTCTACCTTCTCCTGCCTGCCTCTCCTTTTCTCTTCCCAATTTTTTTCTTTTTTTTTTTTTACTTTTCTTCTTCTTCTTCTTCTTCTTCTTCCCTCTCTATCTATCTATCTATCTATCTATCTATCTATATATCTCTATTTATCTCTCTCTTTACTTCGGTCTACAACAAGTTTTCAGATTTTCTTCCGACTTTTCTTCTTACCTCTTTTCTACCGTTCTTCCTTTTTTCTCCTTATTTTTTCTTTTAATTCGTTTCCTTTTCTTCTCTCTTTTTTATTCTTATTTTTATTATTATCATCATTTTTTTTTTTTTAGATTTTATTGCGGACGCCTATTACGTCAGAGAGATCGAGACACGAATCCTCCGATCGATATCATTTTCGGAGTAACACTTTTTTTTCGTGAAATCAAGCCGCGTCCTGCATACACCACGGTCTCACGTAATGAGATCATCGATCCCACTACCTTTCCTTTTTTCTGTTTTTTCTTTTTTTTTTTTTTTTTTCTTCCTCTTCTTTTCTTTTTTGTCCACCAGCGTGTCATTACAAATTTCTCGATGACTTACGTAAACTCTCTCGTTATAACGCTTAACATGCGATAATTCGAATATGCGCAGGGTGCTGGCCCGTGTGCGTATGTTAAAATTACATACGTAAATCCACGGAAGCGTGGTTCGCAGGATTTAGTCACCTGTCTCCTGACCCACATATCGAATTTTACTCTCCTTTCATGTCTCTCTCTCTCTCTCTCTCTCTCTCTCTCTTTTTCTCTCGTTCATTATATCAAATGCCCACGCTCGAATTTTTATGGATCGAGCAAATAGGATCGGTATTCCCACGATAGGTTTCGAGGGAAACGTGCGCTCGGCCGAAACGATTCGTTACGATAATGCCACACGCATGAATATTCATGAAACGACAATGAGATAGAGATTCCATTTTGTATGTCCAAAGATTTATTTATTTATTTATTTATTTATTTATTTATGGATTCGAGAGAATCCAGGTGACGTACATCGTGCGTATATCCTCCTTAATTCTCTCTTCCTTCCTTCCCTCCCCCCTCTCTCTCTCTCTCTCTCTCTCTCCTTCTCTATGGATTTTTCTTTTCTCTCTTTTTCTTTGTTTTTTTCGATCGATGGTGGTGATTCGAACGTTCGTTCGGTAAGCTTTCCATTGAGAAAACAACCGAGCTAAATCGCGTGTCGGTCCCTTCGTGTTTTGATTTTTAATAATACAACTTTGTGTATCTCTCGGGGAGAAAACAAAAAAAAAAAGAGAGAGGAGATAAAGAATGAGAGGGAAATGAATTCGACTGGCTAAGAAGAAGAAGAAGAAGAAGAAGAAGAAGAAGAAGAAGAAGAAAAAAAGAAGGAGAAATAAGGAGAAAGAAGTTAACAGTCTCCTTCGTATTCGCGAGAGCAAAAACGATGAAAGAGAAGAAGAAACGAAACGTATGATTTCACGCGTAAGGCCGGCCATTGACGTCGGCGATCAGACTTTCTACGTGCGCTCGAATCCCCAATGGACCGGAAATTGAAATTTTGCGTGAGAATATGCGGCTACGAGGGGGTTAGACAACGGGAGGAACGAGGAGATATGCGTAAAGAGAAGGAATAAGAGAAACGGCGAGGGGTGGTGGGGTGGGGGGGTTAAGGAACGTTTTACGGACTTTACGTCGAGCTTGGTACGGCTGACTCGTAATTTTCACCGACTTTTTACCTTCTCTCTCTCTCTCTCTCTCTCTCTCTCTCTTTTTCGTCCTTTCTTTTATTTATTTTTCTTCTTTTTAACAAATTATCCCCCGCCATTATCCTTTGTACGATATCTACGCTCGACGGTTATTCTCGTACCGTTACTCGATCGTTGTTCTTATTATATTACAAAAAAAAGAAAAAAAAAAAAAAAAAAAAAAGAAAGAAAGAAATTTCGTTTATTTAACCACTTCGAACAACGTGATACCGATGCGTTTTAACAACTCCCCCCCCCTCCTCTCCCCTCTCTCTCTCTCTCTCTCTCTCTCTCTCTCTTTCACTCCGTTAGCTCTCGTTCGAAGGAAGTAAAATTGTAACGACGTAGAAATAAAGGGGTTGGTAAAACGAAACGACGTATACGGTACTACCTCACGTGATCGACGCCCTTCACGGAAGTTATTCTTCGCTTCTTCTTTTATTTCTTCTTTTCTCTCTCTCTCTCTCTCTCTCTCTCTCTCTCTCTCTCTCTTTTTTTTTAAATTTCGTTTCTCCTTCTTCTTCTTCTCTTCTTTCGTGGATCGTTTCATGGATCGTTTCGAGGTGAAAGAACGAAACTACAGGGTCGATCCAAACTCGATATATCATTTTCCCTTTCTCGAAAATGACATTCCTCGAGCGTTCCTCGTCCTCGTTC
>OU964969.1:8767977-8770477 GCA_918808275.2 Dolichovespula sylvestris | reverse complement strand
GCTCGCGAGCTACGGTCGAGGCTAGCGATCTCGATCCTTCTGATCCTTTCTTCCTTCCTTTCCTTTCCTTTCCTTTCCTTACCTTACCTTCCTTTCCTTGACTTCTTTCATTCTTCTCTCTCTTTCCTCTCCAACCTATCCTCCCTTTCTTCTCTTTACATTTATCTCTTTACTCTCTCAAGTCATTCGTTCCTATCGGCAACGCCTTCATCCTTCCAAGAAGCTTATGGTTGTTACGACGATGGTTCTTTTTTTTTCTTTTTTTTTTTTTTTTTTCTTTTCTTTTCAACAGACTCCACCTCCTCCTTTCATCGTTACGCTTACGATCTATTTTTTTTTTTTTTTTTCCAATTACCAGCGACTACTCGTTTTCGTATTTTATTCGTAAAATATCGTATATATCGTTCTCGCGAAATCGTCATGATCGAATATCGATATATACGCGTCGATGAGATTTCGATGATTTTCTCTCTCTCTCTCTCTCTCTCTCTCTCTCTCGATGATCACACCGCGCATCGATGCGTTTGTATTATTTAACGATGGACGAATGTAACGGGAGTATACGTACGAACGGATCGGATCCTTTCAACAAAACGAACACGAACGATAACGTTCTATAATAGTTTTCGTCTTTCGATAGGTCAGATTTATTATTACTATATATATATTACTAATATCTCTACCGTAACGAGCTAGATATCATAATGATCTCGCAGTCGAAATAAACTCGATCGGGTGCCCTTTCTTTTGTATATTTTTATTGTTATGTCCAGACGACATCGATGCGGGGGAGGGGGGTATATAATCGATTATTCTTTGCTTCGATCCCGCGATCGACGAAGGAGATAAAAATTAAAGGAGGTGGAGGAGAGGCGGAGGAAAGTAAATAAATGAATGAATGAATGAATGAATGAATGAATGAATGAATGAATGAATGAACAAAGGAAAAGGATAAAAATTAGAAGGAAGCCGAGAGAAAGAGAAAAGTGTGAGATCAAAAGAAAGTGTCGGAATACTATCGGCCCGTTGTTTATTTTCGGTTTGTTTTTGTTTTCTTTTCTGTTTGTCTTTTTTCTTTTTCCTTTCTTTCTTCGTACGAAACGCGGTAGCCACGACGCTTCGTTTCAGCCCCCTCCCCACCTCACGCCCCTTCAAGGGTTCTCAAAGTGAAGCGTGTCTGTCGCGTGGAGAGGAAAGTGGGACGAAAGGTCGATCCCGTTTTCTGGCTCGTGAGTCGAATCTTCGATTCGAGAAGCGCCAAAGAAATTCCCACGTTCGTCTCGAATACGTTGGAGAAAAGAAGAAAAGATATGAAAGAGAGAGAGAGAGAGAGAGAGAGAGAGAGAGAGAGAGAAAATTTGGACGAGTTTGATCGAGGCGCGAAGAGAGTAAGCATTCTCCGTCTGCTTTCGACAAAATCCTACAGCTGGCTGACGGAGGAAAGTAATATTAAAGAAAAAGAAAACGGGAGCGAGCGAGCGAGAGAGAGAGAGAGAGAGAGAGAGAGAGAGAGATTTACGAAAAAGATGTTACACGATTCGTTACATAATAACTTACCTGCCTATTGGAGGATCGAATTTTAAAGGAAATTACATTGATACACGAATTTACGTGTGACCATAATCTTCTTAAGAAGTAGTCAAGGAGGAAGAAGCATCGAGTGTTAAAGTATTCTTCTTTTTTATCTTTTCTTTTTCTTTTCCTTTTCCTTCCTTCCTTCCTTTCTTTCTTTCTTTCTTTCTCTTTTTCGTTATGATGACAAGGTGCGTACGAAAGAACGGTGCATAAGTGGTTCAACGAGTCATCGAAAAGAAAAGAAAAGGAAAGGGAACAAAAATGTATAATAATTCTTCCCGATCGCAACCCAATCATTATTAGCTCCTTCGCGAGGATAAAAATATATTTTTGCGAAAGCTCGTACTTACGTACTTATGCAAGTACTCATTTTATACCTACGCGATAAAACGCGAAAGTCATCGTTTTGTCAATTTTGTATTAACGACTATTAGCATCTACCCGGCTCTCCGGGGTCCGTCTCGATCCGGTTTGTTAAATATATAAATGAGCGGCGAGGGGTGGGTTCGGGAGAGGAGAGGAGAGGAGAGGAGAGGAGAGGAGAGGAGAGAATCAGGGTGGCCCGGATACTTCGAAACGGAAATAATAATTCGGCGATCGCCCTGTAAAGTGCTCGTTAAGGAACACGCCATTTTAGATGTGAAAATAACGCACTGTCCGACGTATGATACTTCAATTGCGCCAAACTTTTTCTTTTTTCTTTCTTTTTTTCTTTTTTTTTTTTTATCGGCGCGTAATCGCCTCCGCGTATATTTCTTTCTACGATCGTTCGGAAACGCGTGACTCCATCGAGAATATATATATATATATATATAAGATCGAAGGAAAAAGAAATCGATTATTTTTTTCGTTCGCGTTAAACGTAAAAGTAATGAATTTCTTATTCCCCAAACCAATATATACCTAATGTCCTATATATATATAT
>OU964969.1:8745477-8765477 GCA_918808275.2 Dolichovespula sylvestris | reverse complement strand
ATGGTCAATGTTAATCGAGAAAAATATCGACCCTAGCCCAACTATCCTCCGCCCCGTCCGCCCTCCCCCTTTTACCGCCCCGAACGAAGGGGGACACGCCAGTTAAACGAGAAGCGCGACGATCTTACAAATTGCCTCGTCATTTCGTTTTAATTACCTCGGCTTGGGTCGAAGGGAGGAAGGGAACATCGGCTCCGTTTTCGAATCTTTTAAAACGCGATATAGAGATATAATCGATCGATGAAAACGGGTGTAGTACGGTCGACAGTATCGAGACAAGAGAGAGAGAAAAAAAAAAGAAACAAAACAGAACGAAAAGAAAAAGTTACAGCGTCAATATATCGACTAGCGTCGTCCGGTTCGTTAAAGCTCGGTCAAAGGATTATTTATGAACGGTCTTCTCCCTTCGACGGTTTTTCGTTTGAACTAACCGATTATTAAAATTAAATGGGAATCGTCGGTAAAATTAACGCTAACGCTTTATTGCGACGTTCCCGCTATTCTGTCACTTTTTTCCTCGGGGATCGACAAAAGGGACGTGGGTTAGAAAAGACGTAGAAATGAGAGATAGCGAGAGAGAGAGAGAGAGAGAGAGGACATGGCCGAAGGGTCGAGGAAGGGACGAAAACGGTAAAAGCCTTTTGACGAATAGCTATGATTGAAAAGATTCCTTAGGATCGTCCTACGTACTTTTAATGCATAGTACACGCGCAGGATGCGTGCCGAAAATGGTAGCAGGGCGGAGCTTAGAGAAACGAAGTGAAAAAAACGAATGAGAGAGAGAGAGAGAGAGAGAGAACTATCTCGATCAGAGTTTTACATCTATTTCGAGGGGTGAAGACAGAGGAGAAGGAGGAGGAGGAGGGGAGGAGGGCTGTGCGCACCCCACGCTCGCCACCTGACGCACCCTGCTCGTGGGAACCGAAGAAGCCCATAGGAATTTTTCTCAACACAACCTTCACGCTTCTCCGAGCGCACGCTTGCACGTGCATCGCGCACGCACGTATCCGCACGTATGTGTGCGTGCGCGTGCGCGTGCGTGTGCGTGCGTGTGCGCGCGCGTATCTACGCGCGCGGTTTGTTCGCGGCACCCTCGTGCCTTTATACCCTTCTAACATTCACCCTGAAATTACCCTCTCACTTTTTTTTCCCATCTCTTTCTTTCTTTCTTTCTTTTACATTTTTCTTTTTGTTTTTTTTTCTTTCTTCATCTTCATCTTCTCCCTCTATTTCTTTTTCTTCTTCTTCTTCTTCATCTGTTTTAGATAAAATAAAATAAATTAAAAAAAAGAAAAAAGGAAAAAGACATGGGATATAATGGAATCCTTGTAGGCGCGTTTAGATATTCTAATCGATTCTAATATATTTATATATATATATATATATATATATAGGATCGTCCGGAAAAATTGGTGACGGTTTTGAAACGCAGAAGATTTAAATTTTAGTATACATTTGTTAAATTATTGTTATTTTTATTATTATTATTATTATTATTATTATTATTAATATCATTAAAATATTATCTGCTCGTATTTTCCGGACGACCCAATATATATATATATATATATATATATATATATATATATGTATATACATATGTATATATACCGATACATATGTTCTTCCTTTTTTCTTTGACAAATTCAATTACCATTGGAAGAATCGATCGTAAAAAGTTTTACGCGTCCCGGACTCGAATTTCCTTCTCTCTCTCTCTCTCTCTCTCCCTCTCCCTCTCCCTCCCTCTCTCTCTCTCTCTCTCTTCTTTTTTTCTATTTTTTTTTACGACAGGTATCAGAAATCGTCTGTCTATACAGTTTCTAATTTACGATTAGAATCCCCTCTCTCTCTCTCTCTTTCTCTCTGGCAATGTATCAGGCTAGAAAAAAGAAAAACAAAAATAGAAGAAGAGAAAGAAGAAGAAGAAGAAGAAGAAGAAGAAGAAGAGAAAAGAATAGAAATGTACGTCCGGTCGATGCGATGCGCGTCGTGTTTGGGTGGTGTCATAGAGATAGTTGCCGATGGGTGATTGGGTGGAGTGGGGGGTGGAGGGGTAGGATAACATGGGAATAAGGTGCGTGACAATATTCATCGGTCTCAGCGCCGATAAAACCAGTTAAAGCTCGCTTTACGAGTGAGCGAGCAGCGTGAAAGTATGTGGGAAGTCGATTGGGATTCGAGTGAGCGTTCGGCCCCGACGCAGCCTCGCGACGTGCGTCTTTACTATAAGAGAAAAGAGGAACGGAGGAGAGGAGAGTGTTAGAAAAAGAACGGAGAAGGAAAGAAAATGAAATTAAGAAGAGACGAAAGACAGAGAGAGAGAGAGAGAGAGAGAGAGACTGTACGTTAGAAAGAACGAGAGACGTCACGAGCGGGATTATTGCGATGCTGAAACAATGGCCTATTTTGTATGTACGAGCACGCTAAGAGGCACGATGAGAGTGAGTTAGAAAGAGAGAGAGAGAGAGAGAGAGTGTAGGAGGATAAAGGAGAACCGAGCGTGCCGCGTCGCACGAGCGCGGCGTGCGCGACTCTCTCGGGATTCTATCGACGACGACGACGACGACGACGACGACGACGAAGACGACAGACTCTCCTACATTCTATGTATGTATTTATGTATGTACGTACGTATCTCTATGCACGTAGGTACCTATTCTATTCGTACATGCATGTACACTCGGTTGCAAAAGCAAACACTCGTAAAGGGATACTTAGAACTAATAATAGCGTTATAACGTATACCATTGTGTAATAATACGATCCTTCTAAACGGGCCACTTAATCCTTAAATACAGTGATTCTAAAGATGATATATATATATATATATGTATATATGTATGTATGTATGAATGTATGTATGTGTGTAAATATATATATATATATATATATGTATATATATATTACATAAATTAGATATTAGAATATAATGAATATTCAATGACGGATTCAAAGAGATGTTTATCCGTACCTTTTGAAATTCTATGTCTCTATGGGACTTTTAAAGACTAAACTGTTACGACTGAACAAGTAGGAAGGAACGATACATATGTATAGCGGTTCGTGCCGTTGGTTACGTTACAAGTGTTCCGAACGTTCCTCTACGTATACACCTAGTCGTTCGTTCGTTCGTTCGTCCGTCCGTCCGACGTTCGTCGTTCGTCGTCGTTTCATTATTTATTACACGTAGAACTTAGCTTCCGGTTACGCGTTTTCTACTGTACTAAAATCCCCATCGTCTTACGTACGTGCTTGCTATTTTCGTCCTTCGTTCGAGACCGTCGCGAATAATCTGCGTTCTCTTCGCGTCGCGCGAAACAGTTCGACGAAACGAGGAACGACGTATCGCGGGGTTATATCGCGGCCCTCGCTCGTTCAACTCATCATCCGAATAATACCGTATCCTTATTCTTTTCATCGGCGCGAGCACATTCCTTATGCTTTGCTTCGCGAACGTTCCGATAAAAAAAAAAAAAAGAAATAAATAAACGAATAAAAATAAAAGGGATATTTCAATCCTTGTATTTTATCTTCGTAAAAAGATAAATAATTTCCCATTACGAATAATATACATATACATATATATATATACATATACATATATATATATATATATATATATATATATATATATATAATAATAATAATAATAATAATTTACACACAATACTTATTATTATTATTATTAAGTATTGTGGCCATTCGGTCTCGCCGCTTGGCTATGATGTATAGTGACTTGTCATAGATATCAATGAATATTATTATATAAATATCGTTATTATTAATTATTTATATATATATATATATATAATATATTCGCAATTTCAAAATTTGCGATCGTACCAATCGTTGTTATTACAGAAAAAAAAAGGAAAAAAAAAAAAACAAAAAAGAAACAGAACAAGAAAGACCAAGAGTTACGATAAATCGTTGTACGTATTATTACTTACGTAAGTTAGACAAATGTAAAATGGACGTAAGGTATAATAGCGTTGGTTATAGTAAACGTGGGACGCGTGGGTGGATGGGGGGCACGCGACGCACCTGAGAATAAACGCGTGCGGGATCGACCAATCGACCAACCGACCGGTCGACCAACCGACCGGTCGACCGACCGACCGATCGACCGACCGGTCGACCGAACGCATTATCCCGCGCTTGTCTACCCCACGCGTGCCCTCGACCCTTCCTTTTACTCTTCCTCCTCTTCTACTTCTTCTTTTACTTCTTCTTTTACTTCTTCTTTTACTTCTCTCTTTTGCTCTTTCGACTCGGGCCACACAGCAGTTTATTAAGTCGTTATCGAGAGACCGGTGCACGCCCCCGCCGCCGAATTCCGCTCGCACGCTTCTCCCCCTTTCAATTTTTTTTTTTTTTTTTTTGCTGCTTCCTTCGCCCCCTCCCTCCCTCCCTCCCTCCTTCCCTCTATTTACCCGTTATCCTTCGTTCCTTTTCTCGATGTATTTGTTCCTTTTTTTTTTTTTTTTTTTTTTTTATTATTGACCGAATGCGCGTACCTATCTATAGGTCCATTTGAAAATTTCTTTATTTTTCTTGTCCTCAAGACGCTTCGATCTCTTCGATACGATTCGCTCATCAAAACAATTGTATATATATATATATATATATATATATATAATGGTATGTAAAATGTGAAATCGAATGACGAATACGCGTGGACGAATATGGGTGTGTACGCGATCGAAGACTCGAATCGTTTTTCGCGTAATCCGAATCGATTCGAGAGTATTTGCGAGATATCTAAAGCAAAAAAAAAAAAGAAAAAGAAAAAGAAAGAAAAGGAAAAAGAAGAAGAAACGAAACTAATCTCGGAGTCGAACGAATGGAACGAAATAAATCGGAAGATTTAAGGCACGTATCTCGAGTGTAGGGTATATTCAAAGCGTTATCGATCCCATTGCCGTGACTTTGAAAGAGAGAAAGAGAGAGAGAGAGAGAGAGAGAGAGAGAGAGAGGAGATGGATGAAAAAAGAATGGATATTATCGGACTTAGGTGATCGTACCGAAAGGATCACAGTCTGATTTATCCGAGCATCTTACGTTCGTTGATACTTGACGCGATTTACTTATTTAGAAATAGTTGAATCCCGCGTTACACGATACACACGTACGTAAACACACGTGCACGTGTACATACATACATACATACATACATACATACATACATACATACATACATGCATACATACATATATATATATATATATATAGCAATGTCGGTTACTTCCTATTCGAGATAGAAGTGAGACCATAAATATTGATAGAACGTGAGTACGATAGATTAATGGATCTCGAGCCGATCTAACTCTAGAAAAAAAGAGACAACTCCTCTCTCTCTCTCTCTCTCTCTCTCTCTCTCTCTCTCTCTCTCCTACCGTATCAGCTTGTTATTGGAGGCGTTGGATTCGCTTCATTTATGAAGACGAAGACGAAGACGAAGAAGATGAAATGTTTAGCGTTTCCTTTCGAAGTGCGTTTAACGGCGCAAGTTCGTTAATTAAATGATAAAACTAATCGACTTTAAGGTGTTATTACGATTCCTATCCTACATTTTCCCTCTACAAGGACGTGTCTCTCGAAAGAATATGTAAAAAAAAAATATATATATATATATATATATATATATATATATGTAAAATAAAAAAAAAAAGAAGAAAAAGTAATTGGAGATAAAAGTCGAGCCGAAAGCAAACCTTGAAAATGTTTTTTCTACTACAATTTTTTTTTTTCTCAAGATCACCGTTCGCGCATAATCACGGTATAAATACTTCGAGAAGGCTAATTACGTACGGACATACTCACGTGTATCTATATATAAATATATATATATATATATAAAATACATTTTATTCGAACGGTTCTCTCTCTCTCTCTCTCTCTCTCTCTCTCTCTCTCTCGTTTCTTTCTATCTTTCCACTTCTTTTTTTTTTTTTGCTAAAATAGATACTAATAATGTTGCTCCGACGATTGCACACATTTTTCTACGAATTTAAACGTGTGCCTCTCGACGTACGTACGTACGTATGTGGTACGCGTTCGTTCGACTCGAATATTTTCCATAATTATCGCTCGTTTAGCCGACGAATTTGTATCTGTCAAAGTTAATATCCATTTAGAAACGAGTTTTTGACGAGTCCCGACCGAGATATACTTTGTAAACGGGATCGTACGTTTTTTTTCCCCTCGACGATTTCTCTCTCTCTCTCTCTCTCTCTTCCTATCGTACACGATCGTTATTCATTTAGTTCAAAAAAAAAAAAAAAAAAAGAATGAAAAAATATAAGAAATAAAAGGGGTCGCGCGAATTGAAGATGATCATCGTAAACATTCGAAAACTCGTATGAAAATAATAAAACTCATTATCGTTACTCTTTCTCTTTTCTCTCTCTCTCTCTCTCTCTCTCTCTATCTATCTATCTATCTATCTATCTATCTCTATCAATCATGAACATGATTTTATCAAAAACTTGGTTATAATTTTGAAGAACGAGAGAGAAAACGAAAAAACCAAGAGAGAGAGAGAGAGAGAGAGAGAGAGAAAAGAGAATTATTAAAAAAATTAAATCGACCGAGTCGCAGACAGCCACGAGGAAGGGGGAGAGTGGCGGACGGGGTTGGGGCAGCAGAGGGGAGGGGGGCCTCCTCGTTCGAGGGTTAAAAATATTTGATAATAACTTTCAATGTCGTCTGTACTATCAAAAGAATGAGCAAGTCAGCGTTTCAACCTTTCAAGCACGCGATGAACGGCCGATCGCGTCGCATCGCATCGAGAAGTTAATTGGATATAAATAATTTTATAAGGAAAAAAAAAAGAAAAGAATTGTGATGATCGAGAAAAAACGTGAATTAATTCGATCGAATCTACGCATGCACACACATACACACACACACACACGCATAAACCCATACAAGGTCGGACGCGGTTCGAGAGTTAAAAAATATTCTACGTTACCTTTAATGTCATTTCTCTATACAGCAGACAGAGAAAGAAAGAGAGAGAGAGAGAGAGAGAGAGAGAGAGAGAGAGAGAGATCAGGTCGTTTCACCGTGTTGCACCGTCAACGTCATTACATCGAAAAATTGGATATAGATAATTTCGAAGGAAAAAAAAAAGAAAAAAGAAGAAAAGGAGGAGAAAGAAAACGATTATTAAATAATTAAATCGATCGATTCGTAAACGGTCGCGAAGGAAGAGGGGAGAGGGAGGTACCGTGACACTCGTTCGAAGAGTTCAAAATATTCCATATCGTTTTTAAAGTCGTTCCCTCTCTCTCTCTCTCTCTCGTACAAGACTGCAAGTCATTTCTTCGCTTCTTTCTTTATCTCCCACTCTCCCCCTCCCTCCCCCTCCCCTCTCTCCCTCTCTCTCTCTCTCTCTCGCTCTCTCTTACTGTCGGTCAAGCACGAAGACGGAGGTCCTTAGCCTTAACACACGTAGAACGTGTCGTGTGTTTGTTACGCAACACACTCGAGTAGTCTCCGCGTATGAATGAGTACATTCATAAAGAAGACGCGCCGGCGTGGCACGTACGTCGTAGGAACGCAC
The DNA here is from genome assembly GCA_918808275.2 of Dolichovespula sylvestris. Lineage (NCBI taxonomy): Eukaryota > Metazoa > Arthropoda > Insecta > Hymenoptera > Vespidae > Dolichovespula > Dolichovespula sylvestris. The sequence goes on along the minus strand of OU964969.1, from coordinate 8,757,907 downwards.
GCATACGACGTACTGCACAATCTCAATAAGAAAATATGTCCTATTATGTTGTTACAATAACGATATCAATTCATTGACCGTAGTCGCGGCACTGTGCGAGCCCATTGTCTTCTTCGTACGATCGTGTTGTCTCCCGTATATAAGTCATGGGGCTATATATATATATATATATATATATATATATATATATATATATATATATATATAAATCAAATATCGGCTTTATTTATATATTATATATTTATCCCCATCGAAACGTTGATCATTTCACGTTATTAAATATTACATTTGTTTATCCCGTACGATACGTAAGTACGTCGATACGTAGTTTTACTCTTTGAAAGGGAAGAAAATCAATGTCGTCTCGTTACGACGTACGAAATAAACTCAACGATTATCGTACGAGAACGATAAATGACGAGCGAGAGAAAGTCTTCATTTGAAATAGCCGTGAGTGTGGGTCGGAGGTCGGGGGTCGCGGGTCGGAGGTCGGCGGCGACGAAGAGATAAAAAAGGACGAACCTAAAGTCCAATGTCCTAGTCGGATTTTTTTTTTTTTGCTTCCTCAACGACCATATCCCACCGAATCTTACTAACATACTTCCTCCGTATAAAACTGATATATATGATGTTTTAAGTAGCATAGAACCGTAGAGTAATTGAATTTAAAGGGCGGAAGCGAAGAAATCTGGTCCCCTTTCGTATTAACTTAATCAAGTTCAGTTTGCCCAGTACCCGTCGACCGTCGCGGTCACAATAGAGACATTAAATTGTCAGTACAGATTTATTAAACCGTGGTGGTGGCTGGTTACAGACATGAGACTTCATTTGCTCCAACGTTATAATTCGACTAAATAATTTTCTCGACGATTTTCTTTTTTCTTTTTTCTTTTTATTTTTCTCTTTTTTTTCTTTTTTTTTCTTTTTTTTTTTTCGTTAACAATCTTTACGGACCGTTATCACGTACGAGTTTACGGGCAAAAAAAAAAAAAGATTTCGTTGGAACGAGATATGAGACAAAAAAAAAATGACGAATGATAAGAGGAGGAGGAGGGGCGGGGAGGGGGGGAGGATGAAGAAGAAGAAGAAGAAGAACGTTACTCCTTGTGACGTCTGAGGTGAACCTTTTTTTTACACAACTCTCTCAACCTTTGAACAGCCTCGTTCCTATTCCGACCGTAGGCCGTCTCCCAGGCGTCGAACAATCGATTGTAATAACTCAGACACGTGAAATACTTGAAGTATCTGTGGGTATCCTTGGTAGGGAAGATCTTTCTATACGAGCCCAATCGATTTAATTCGTCCTCGTATTGTATCAATCGTCTAACGTCGTCAGCGGTTAGAAATTGTAGGATTTCGTTGAGATAACTTTGACGTTTCCTCTTCGAAACGAATTGCAATTGTTTCAATTTTTCCCCATTTGTCAATACCTTTTGATTCAATCGAAAGTCGTGACAGATCGTGGAATGTTCGGTCTTGGATATCGCTTGGCGTAACGAACAATTAGGCAATTCCGCTGGTATCCTGTAAGAGACCAAATTCAACGTATCCCTAACCAGTGCACCTTTGATAGTCTCGTCCAATAACGATGAAGTTTGTAAGCTTGGACAAGAGTTAACTTCCAACAACCAAGGCTTAAGATTCTCGTCTAATAGTACGTCGATGCCGAAAAGTTCGTAACAGTTGTACCAAGAGGCTGCGTATACGCGAGAAAAATTATTTACGCATGATTCCGCGGACACTATGGTCTTTACGATCATGTCGTGTATCCTCTCGATTATGTTACTGGTGTTAACCGACTGTTCCTCCAAATGATTCCAGAGACACTTGAGCGACCACTTGTGGCCCTTGCAAAAATCCACGGTATCGTTCTCGGTATAATCCGATGAGTACTTGTTGATACTGTAATTGGTAAGATGCATGAAACGATCGTTCAGATTCGACATACTGTCTTTGTACTTGTTACTAGCGAATCTAACCAAACCGTTCTCGTAAAAATATACCCTCAAGGGATCGATACTCGCAACCAATACGTAAAGCCTTAGATCGAACTTGTTGCCGTTGATCAATTTCGGTTTCGACAGATAACGCTGTACAACGAGATAATCGCGCGTCCTAGGTATCTCCGTTCTATTGCTCATTACCTTTATTCCACGGCCGCGTGACGATGCCGGCGATTTTAATATCCATTTTTTATCCTTCCCCTTGTTCCAAATCTTGGACAACAACTCGAGATCGTGAGGTAACAGATACGTTCTCGGTACGAAGTCAATGCGTTTCTTACCGTGCAACATTAACAATCTACCGATGTTCCTGCACAAACGATCCTTGCGTCCTATCTCGTAAGAACCGGGAAAGTGATTGACCTTTTGATAGTTCTTCAGAACCGAGAAATCGTACGAGTACATGATCTCGCTCCAAGTGCCGCACCAACCGGTACAACCGGACGACACGCGGTATCCCGTATTTTCGACGATCTTACGTACGATCGCTGGCGTTGCCGACGTCAAATCCCATTGTAGGTGTCGTTGAATTTCACGTGGAAAGGATCGGGCCTTGGCGTCGTGTGCTTGAAATTCCACGTAAGGTGCAACGTACGGAAACAGGCTGGGACGAAGGGGCAATTCGTTTTTCGCGTTCGATGCGACGTTCCTCGATGGATACTTTTTTCTCGGGGGTAAAGACAATAGATACTCGGTTATAAGCTCGTACAAATCTTCCTCGTTCTCACGACGATCGTCGTACGCGTACAACAACACCGAACTTAACCTACCGCTTATCGTGTTCGTTGAAACGTTCATAACTCTCTCTCTCTCTCTCTCTCCGTTTTTTTCTTCTTTTTTTTTTTTCTATATTATTTTTTCTTTCTCCCCTCCTCCTTTTCACATCTTCCTCTCGAAACGCGATAACACGCACGTCGAATAAGAATAATATTTCGATCGACGAGACGATACTTCGATTGGTAACTTTAGAAAATTTCACGGGCCGGAGTTTAACCTTTAAATATTTTTGACAGGTACGTATTTTTCGTCGACCGTCGATCGGATGTGCAATGAACTCGATACGCGTAACAACGAAACGTAAACGATAGAAGATTTGGCATTATCGTATCGTTGACGCGAGCTTGGACGATGACGTAGTATTCGGAGTCGATGATAGTCGACGATATTCGACGATGGAGATAATAACGAATGAACCGTAAGGGACATGTGGAGGGGGTGGGGAGAGGAAAGAGAGGGGGTCACTTCAAGTATTCGTTTCCTCCGTAGTCGACAAATCCGCCGAGGGTGTTTTTTGGTTCAGGTGATACCTCTCCTCGCACAATTTTCTCAACCTTTCGATACCTCGAAGCCTGTCATTACCGTACGTGTTTTCCCACGCATCGAGAAGCATGTTGTAGTACCTGGGCTTGTCGAAGTACTCGAAGTACTGGTACGTGTTGCACGTGGGGAAGATCTTCTCGAATCTGCCGGTTTGGGCTAGCTCGTCCTCGTGTCGTATCAACACCCTCACGTCCTCGGGCGTGAGCTCCCTAAGAATTACGTTCAAATAGTTATCGCGATTCCTCGGATCGTTCTCTAGCATAACACGTTGCTTCTCTTTGCCGATCTTCGACGACGAATTATCGTAGAGATTGCGATCGTAACAGATTTGTGATTCGTTCGAATATCCCTTCAATGTTTCGACCTCGGTAGGCCTCAATGTATCGGGCACGTGAAAACCAACGAGATTTAAAAAGTCACGAGTCAACTGACCCTTGACTATGGCGCACAAAGGTGTCTCCGTGGCCATCGACGGGCAATCGTTGACTTCGAGCAACCACGGCTCCAAACGTACGTCGAGTAATACGTCGAAACCGAACAATTGACAATTGTTGTAAGAGGGCGTATTGGAATCTTTCATACCGCGTATCAACGAATCCTCCGCGGAAATGATGCTCTTTATAACGATGCCCTTTATCTTACGCCAAATTTCATTCGTATTCGCGCCCTCTCGTATACGTAGATAATCCCAAAGTGCCGTCAACGACCACATGTTACCCTGTTGCTTGTTGGGATCGTCGTTGCCGCGATATCTCGGACTTAGCTTGTTGATCGACGTATTGGTCAGATGCATGAAATGATCGTTCAGCGTATCGAGTCTGTTGTTATACTTGACGGTTGCCAATCTGACCAAACCTTCCGTATAAATGAATACGCGTAGAGGATCGATAGACGTTAACAGGACGTACAAACGTATGTCGTACTTGTAACCGTTTATCAAGCTAGGATTCCAAAGGTAACGTTGAGCCAGATAGGACGTTCTTTTCGGTATCTCGAAGCAACGCGAGACCAAACGTATACCACGACCCGCGCAAGAATCTCCCGGTTTCAATATCCACACGGTCCCGTTTTTCTTATTCATTAATCTCGTAAGTTCGGCGTAATCCATTGGCAGTACGTACGATCGCGGGACGTAATCGAAACACTCGTTACCGTGCAATTTGGCCATTCTCTTGATGTTCCTCCAAAGATTGATCTTGTTGCTTAACTCGTGACAATTTTGAAAGTGATTGATCTTTTGGAAATTCTTCAATTGCTTCCTGGTACGTAGAAAGGCAAGCTTGCTGCACCAGGTACCTGACCAATCGGCCATAGGTTTATCGGTCATCGTAAAGCCCGACTTGAGAACCGTAAGACGTATCATACGCGGCGAGAACCTCTTGGTATGCCACCAGAGCAGGTGTCTCGTAATTTCCGGAGGTAATGACGCGCCGTTCTTGTCGTAACCGTGAAAGATGATGTACGGTGGTACGTGAGCGAAGAGGCTCTCTCGCATCGGTAGCTTCGGCTTTTTGTCAACTCGATCGGCCTCGGAACGATCGCCATCGATGGGCAACTTGGTTGTCGTTGCTCGGGCCGTCTTTAAAAGCCATTCTATTATCTCCTCGTACACGTATCTCTCGTCGTCGTCGTCTTCGTCGTCGTCGTCTTCGAACTCGTCCTTATATCGTAATTTGCCATGGCCGGTACCCGTCGAAACGTCCTTCCCCTTCTTCTTACTTATCGTCATACTTGAAAATTTCTTTTTAATTTTTACTCACCCGAACGTATTTGCATCGTATTTGTCGGAAAAATTTCATATTAATTCGTCGAAACATATTGCTGGTTGTGTTTTGCGTTAATCGTGACTGATCTCCGACGGCGATAGTAGCACCGTACGATACGTTTATGTGTTCACGTCGATGGTCACGCGAACTTTCGATTGAAAACTCGACACCTTTTAACCTATGCTGGAGAGAGGGAGAGAGAGAGAGAGAGAGAGAGAAACGTTAACCAATCGGAAAGCTATTCCCTATAGGAATCAATTTGATCGGTAAGATAACGATCTCTCTCTCAAAAAAAAAAAAAAAAATAAATAAAGAGGAAGAGAAGACTGCTTCATAATAATCAGGGGCAAGAGAGAAAACCAAGAAAATAAATAAAACACTTTTTATTAGACAGAGAAATTTTCATACAAGATAGAGATAATCGATGATTAATTAGCGTAATCGAGTTTAAAAGGCACATGATCGTTTTCGCCGCCAGCTGCGAAATGTGGAGGACAGGACACACGATTACGCGTTACGTTCGTTAAAGAGAAAAAAAAAAAAAAAAAAAAAAGAAAAGAGAGAGAGAGAGAGAGAGAGGGAGAAAAGAAGAATCAAAAAAAGGAAAAAAGAGAGAAAAGAAAAAGAAAAGGGAATAAAAACGGGTCAAAAGGAAGAAAGGACAAATAAAACGGACCTCGCAGTTACGATCGATTTTGTACACGCGACGATAGAACGGTTTTGAAGAAAGAATATGTATCGGCTAATAAACCACTTGTTGCTCGAGATGATACTTCGCTTGGCAGAGTTTTTGCAATCTTGAGATCCCTTTTTCTCGATTATCCCCGTAAGCGAATTCCCAGGCATCGAGCAGCATATTGTAATATCTAGGAACGTCGAAGAATTGCATGTATTCGTGACTCGTGCTAGTAGGGAAGATTCTTTCGAATCTATCCAATTGGGTCAATTCGTCCTCGTAGGCTATGAGATGGCGTACGTCGTCCGGCGTAAGATCCTCGATGATCTCGTCGATGTAATCCTCGCGATCCCGGAGATTAGCGTACAATGATTGTTTGTGCCTCTCCTGATAGCTCAACGTCGTTCTATGAAGTCGTAAATCCAAACATACCGCGTCGCACTGATACTTTTGAGATATTTTCTCGACGTCCTCGGTCGGCATGTTGGAGGGCAATTGAAAGCCGACGATATTGAAGACGTTCTTTATCAAAGGACCCTTTACGGCGTCGTCGAGAGACGAGGAGGATTGCAACGACGGTGATATGTTAACCTCGAGCAACCACGGTTTCAATTGTTCGTCCAATAATATATCGAAACCGAATAGTTCGTAACAACAGTACCTCGACTGTATGTTAGGTCTGCTTAGAGTATTGATGGAGGATTCGCCGGCTATCATTGTCTTTACGACGATATCCTTCATGCTAGACCACAATTTCGATACGTTCACGTGTTCCCTCTCGAGATAAGACCAAAGCGTCCTCAAGGTCCACTTGTGACCGAAACACGAGTCGGCGCAATTGTTGCTCGTGTAGGTCGCGCTGGTCTTGTTTATACTGTAATTCGTTAAGTGCATGAAACGATCGCTGAGATAGTTTATATCGTCGACGTATTTAACCGACGCGAAACGGACGAGACCGTCCGGATAAATATAGATCTTCAAAGGATTGAAACTCGTTACGAGAACGTAAAGGCGCAAATCGAATTTTGCACCGCCGATCAATTTCGGCTTCGACAAATACTGTTGCACGACCACGGGACGTTTCTTTGGTATTTGGGACCAACGATGAACGACGCGAATACCCCTACCCCTCGCCGAAGCCGGAGGCTTGATTATCCACTTTTCCTTGCTACCGGACTTCTCCCAGATCTGATGGAAGCAACGTAGATCCTGAGGTAAAACGTATGTTCTAGGAACGAAACCGAACTCCCGTTTCCCGTACTTCGCCATCATCCTACTGACGTTACGCCACAAACGATCCTTCCTACCAACTTGAAACGTACCGGGGAAATGATTGACCTTTTGAAATTCCTTCAGGTTCTTGTAACAGGCCGACTTCATGTGTTTGCCCCAAGTGCCCGACCATTCTTGGGACTTTTTCATCAGTCGGAAGCCAGAATTAATGAGGGTACGACGTACTATAATAGGCGTGATCGTACTCAATCGCCATTTAAGGTGTTTGCTCATTTCGTAGGGCAAAGGCAGGCCCTTAGAGTCGAACGATTCGAACGTTATGTAAGGTGGTACGTTGTCGAAAAGGCTACGCCTGAATGGAAACTTGTACTTTTTCTCGTTGTCGGCATTGATCTCCTCGAGAGTCAACAAATTCCGATCGATATCTAAATAAGGCACGATTTCCTCGCTCTCTTCCTCGTACTGGCTCTCCTCGAGGTCGCCCCCGTCTATGTCGTTCACTATACTCGAGATCTCGTGATGATTGTACGCGATCACATCCATCTCGGCCGATCTGCAAAAACGTTTACGTATGATTTTTCATCTCGCTTCAACCTCGTTCTCGTTTCTCGATCACGAATTCCATTAAAAACATCCTTATCGACGGTCTCGCTTTATTTCTTTTCTTTCTTTCCTTTTCTTTTCCTTTTTTTTTTTTTTTTCTCTCTTTACGATTACATAGGTGTATAAAAAAATCGCAAAGTCTCCGACGATCATATATCGACGATTAATAAAAGTCGCGATCTCGCTTAAGGACAGGGGTATTATTATATCTTTAATTTAATAACTTTAACGGCGCGAAGTCGCGCTCGTCTTGGAAAATTTACTTTCGACTTTTACAAATCCGACTCTTAACAAAGTTTACGGAGAGCTTCGCTCGTGAATTTGAATTAGATCGATGTCGAAAGAAATGGTACGCGTCAAACATTTTTCTTCGAATGGAACAACGAAAAGAAAAGGAAAGGAAAACAAAAGAGAGAAAGAAAGAAAGAAAGAAAGAAAGAAAGAAAGAAATGAAAAGGAAGAGATTCTCACCTATCCGTATCTAAGAACGATTAGCAGTGAACATTGCGCTTTGACGTCTGCAGGGAACTGCAACAAAAAAAAAAAAAAGATTGGGACGAATGTTAAAATCGCATATATATATATATATACATATACATATACACATATATATAAATCGAATAAAACAAACATACACGCTCGACAATCGCGTAATAATATTTTCTATCAAGTGGAATGCGCTCTATGCGTCCGTTGCTCACGTAAAACGTACGCCGCTGTCATCATCGTCGATGATGACGTCTTAACGTCAGCATAATTGCTAGTGCAATCATTCGCACGTAAATCAAATATACGTCTATCGTGTGCTGCACACAAAGGAAAGAAAAAATTTCTCGTCGATCGATGTAAATATATCTGTGTAATATAATATACGTGTGTGTGTGCGCGCGCGCGCGCGCGTGTGGGCGCGGATATACGAGATATACGAGAACCGATAAGTAACTTCGAACGAATATATAATTTGTTGAATACAAATGTAAACCGATATCATCATCATCATCATCATCATCATCTTCTTCTTCTTCTCCTTCTTCTTTAATCTGGGTTAAAGTCTATACGGTTTAAAAAGTTTGTCGGTTTGCATTTTGAATTAAGCGTTCGAGAGAGAGAGAGAGAATTGATCTGTAAAGCAATTAAATTGCCACTATCGTGGAATGGATAGGGGGTGGGGGGTGGGGGGGGGGGGGAGCACCTAAATCGAAATCTCATTTGTATTAGGAAAAAAAAAAAGATTGTTTTCTTTTCTTTTTTTTTTTTTTCTTTTTACTTTGAAAGACCAAAAAAACATGTAATACGATTAAAAAGAGAGGAGAGAAGGAAAGAGAAAAGATAAATAACGGTTTTTTCGAACGATCCGTCGAGACAAATGACGTCGGTTTAAAAGTACTTCTCGTGGAACGCGTTAAAATAATAAAATAAAAAAAAAAAAAATACAAAAAAAAATGGAAGCGTCGATCAAACAAAACTGTTTCTATTGTATTTGAGGCATTTAAGTGAGTACCACCGTTGAGAAAGGTACAATCACGTATAATTACAAGCAAATACGCGGATGAGACCGAGAAAATAAAAACGACTTATTCTGTATTATTATATATATATATATATACACCGTATATCTTCTTCGTTTTATTGTTATTATTACGGATCTTTACGGCTTATAAAGATGTATTTCGTTCGGATAAAAGGAGGGAATGCGTCGAGGAATAAAGAAGAATATATGTGTGTCGACATTCTTTTGAAAAAAATTTCCTCGGGTAATATATACCTAATGGATTATGAGCCCTAAGGTTAGTTACAGGGTTCGGCCATAAAAGTATCTAAAATGATTTCGAAAAACGTTTGTTCCTTTTCGAGGACCCTTTACGATTATTCAGGGTAAACGAGTCTCGTAGTTGTACAAAATGAAAACAAAAAGAAAATATATATTATATATATATATGCATAAGTTAGACTACAAAGTTTCTGGAAAAGATAATAACAATTAAATTTTACGATCACTTTAACGACCTTTGACCCTTCTTCTCGCGTATCTCATCGTTCATCTTTACAACCATTTTCACCTTCGGTCGCTCGTCCCGTAAACGGACGTGTCATTTCGATCGCGCTAATATTTCTCAAGCTATATAAAATTTACCGGTGTCATCTTTCCGTACGTTAAAATAAAATATAGATCATATTTTAATTTCATCCTAATCGATTTAATTCGTTAACGTTAAGAACGGCGGGCTGGAGGATCGGATGATGTGAACAGGTAGAGGCGAGAAATTTAACAATAAATATTCCAATCGATGTTCGAACAAGACAATTTTATTGTAATAATCTCACAATGAAATGCTTCGGCGTTCAGCAAAAGGTATCGAGAATCTTTATGTCTAAAAAGAGGGAGAGAGAGAGAGAGAGAGAAGAAAGAAAAAAAAAAGAAGAAGAAAACTATGCTCTTAAACTTAACAAGTTAACATATATATCTTCTATAATAATCGATATATACTTTGCCACAAAAATAGTTATATATCAGGTACAAAATGGAACCCTTATCACAGACGTCACATTAAAGCTTTAACAATTACTTACATTACGGAGGAAAAAGCAAAAAATTTATCTTATCGATCGTGAATACATAGGGGGACACATTAAAAAAAAAAAAGTGGGGATAAAGTTAAAAAGGGTAATAATAAGTGTTGAAGAATTAGTGCGATTCGGGTCAAATGATATGCATATGCCCCGTACATATATACATACATGCATGCATACATACATACATACATACATACATACATATATATATATATATATATATATATATATATATATATATATAACACACTAAAATTGTACGTTCGATGTCAATAATTATATTTGGAAGACAAATGATTCGTCGTTTTTCTCCTTCGATTCAAAAAAAATATATATATATATATATATATATATATATATATATATATAATCGTCCATTGCAAGGAGAGTTTAATCGTTATTACAATTATCGTCCACATCGATGAGCGAATAAGACAGACAGACAGAGACAGAAAGAGAGAGAGAGAAAGAGACAGAAAATTATGAATATTCGTCGCGCGCACGGTAGTCTAGACACACTCAGTAGAATCATATCATAGAGATGTACGTTTCGCGTGGCGTATTATTCCGACGACGAATGGATCATCATCACCAGGGTCTCCAAACTGGACCAGAGGATTCCGATGATTCACCGGACGAGCTGGCGACGCTAAGTGGACTCTGAGGCGGCGTGTAGACGTTTTGCGGTATACCGACGTTCATCATCGTGGTCGTCGAAGTCGTCGTAGTCGTAATCGTAGTCGACATGGTCGACGTTATGGATTCGTTAAAACCCTTGCTTGTACTTGGAACCGGTGACGTGGAAGAGACCGAAGGGCTTGGGGAGGAGGCGGTGGACGAAGACGAGGACGACGAACCACCCTCCAATCTTCTTAGACAACCTCCTAGATGCCTCATAAGTTGTGCACCAGCTGCCGGATGAACAGTGGCGGCTACCGGGGTCGAAAGAAACGTCGAGACCTCCTGTGCGCATTGCGTGAATCCCTCGCGGAATCTGTCCGCGTAACTGTTCTCAGGCGTCAAAGTTAATCTCCGTGCCGCCCTTAACGTGTGCAAATGGCGAACCGTCAATTCGAGGATATCGGCCTTCTCCAACTTGGCAACGTTTTCACCTTCGGCTTGAAGGGCCGTAACCATAAGGTCCTTCAATTCGTCCAAGCAACGATTGATACGCGCCCTTCTCTTCCTCTCCAGCATCGGCTTCATGACCTTGCGATATTGATAGGTCCTTGACACTGGTTCCTCGTACTCCATGCCTGTGACGGGTGCATAACTCGTATGCGGTGCCATCATTTATCTTCTTCTTCTTCTTCTTCTTCTTCTTCTTCTTCTTCTTCCTCTCCTTCTTTCCTTCTCTCTCTCTCTCTCTCTCTCTCTCTCTCTCTCTCTTTCTCTCTTTCTATATTTCTCTTTTGCACTAGTTTTTATTATATCGAGCAAAACACTTGTCACTATTCGGTGAAATACGATTATTCGTATATACCGTAGAATAATGATGATGACGACGACGACGATGGTATTAATACAAAAAATATATTGATAATAATATATAAGGCAACGATTGATGAATCACTACTCGTTTATATTAACGCGATTAATATCGTTGCATATATATATATATATATATATATATATATATATATATATATATATACGTTTGTGTATGTGTATATGCGATATGTCGTTTGTATATTCTCGGTGTGCCGAGGGTAGAGCGAAGTTAACGCATCCGTGTTTGTTACGTTTCTGAGTTGGTTAGGAGCGAGCCTGCCGTAGTTATACGTTCAGTCCCACCACCGGATTGGTGAGCTGGGCCCGGCAATTCTCCCCACCAGATTTCTTTAAGAGTTCGCGCGCGGTAAGCGTACGTACGTACGTACGTACGTACGGTCGGTCGGTCGATCGGTCGGTCGGTCGGTCGGTCGGTCGGTCGGTCGGTTGGACGGACGGACGGACGATCGGCCGGCAGGCAGGCAGGCAGGCAGGCAGGCAGGCAGGCAGGCAGGCAGGCAGGCAGGCAGGCAGGCAGGCAGCCGGAGAAGCGTGTGTATCGTGGGAAGCTCCCGGGCCGGAGCGTTCCCACAGACCCGGGAGCCTGTGGCCGGGAGCCTAAGGCCTATAGCCTCAGGCCAAGAGAGAGAGAGAGAGAGAGAGAGAGAGAGAGAGAGAGAGAGAGAGAGAGAGAGAGCCTTAGGAGTCGAGGCCCAAAGAGCGAATCGATCCTGGGGAGTGGTACCTTGCCATAGGACCCAACA
>OU964969.1:8727977-8742977 GCA_918808275.2 Dolichovespula sylvestris | reverse complement strand
ATGGATTGCCTTTCGGCATATCAAAAAAAAAAGGAAAACAAAAAAAGAATTATTTATACTGGACGCTTAACGTATACACGTATATATATGTGTACATATATATATATATATATATATATATATATATATATATATATAAACGATTCGTTCGGCGTTGAAAAGAAAAGAAAAAGAAAAAAGTCATTTGCGACTTATCGACCGCGAATCGGGTTACATTTATAATTCGTTCGATAATTTCGAGTTACGATTGCCGATCGATATACGATTTTGCAATTGAAATCTGAATGGATTTTTACGTAAGTAAAAACGGAAACACGTCAGCGAACCTTTAACATTGTTATAAATTTAATATATGTACATATCTGTGTAAGACGTCCGATCGTGACGATGGATGATCGATGGATCTTCGATAGTAATGAAGTTCTTTTTTTTTTCCTTTTTTTTTTCTCTCTCTCTCTTATCGAGAAAATCTGCACGGAGAAATAACAAGATAACGATTAATCGGACGACGTAAGAGATTTGAACGATGTTCGCGCGTACATCGTTTCGAATCTTTTGGACGTTTCGTAAAAATCGACGTTCCTAACTATCTTACGTAATTACTCACGATATTATCGTCATTGATCATTTTCTTTTTTTACTACGCTTCTATATATATATATATATATATATATATATATATATATATATATATATATATGCGTTAATTATTACTACATATGTAAGAACGCGTGGCGATCGATGTTCCCCTTTTTTTACTTCTTCTTTACCGAAGGATAAAAGCTGATGATCCTCGATTTTTTTCCTATTTTTTTTCTCGATGCATCCACGACACATCACGCGAATGTTGTACTCCGCGTATATAGGCAGGACGTATATGTATATATATATATATATATATATAGCGAGTGGAGATCGCGTAAGTGAGTACCATACATACGTACGTACATACATACGCGAAGCGTACATAGAAAAAGAGTTAGATAGAGATAGATAGATAGATAGAGAGAGAGAGAGAGAGAGAGAGAGAGAGAGAGAGAGAGAGAGAAGTGACGGTGTGTTGGCAGAGAGAAGCAGGATAATTACACTGATTGGTCATCCGAGCCGGATGCTCGCACACGCACGATACTCCTCTCTCTCTCTCTCTCTCTCTCTCTCTCTCTCTCTCTCTCTTTCACTCTCTTTTCCCCTCATCTCTCGTCCTCTTGCTCTCGCGCACACGCGCCAGTCGAGGCAACAAAACGAGCTTTATCCGCGCACAGTAAGGAAGGCAGCCAGGCAGGCAGTCAGGCAGTCAGGGAGGAAGGGAGGGAGGGAGGGAGGGAGGGAGGGGACAGACACGGCGCTACCGGTGAACACCGGGACACCAGGCTACATATTATTACCAGCGTTAACAACTCGTTATATATCCAAGCAGTGTGCCTTCTTCTCTCGATCGAAAGCTACGATTTCCGCGCGTTTCTATAAGAGAAAAAGAGATAGATAGATAGAGAGAGAGAGAGGAACGAGAAATTGTCTTCAAAGAGAGCGATATATTTCGTTTGTCGGTCATGAACGATCATCATTATATCGTTCATCGTTTAATACTTTCGATATCGCGGGGAATGTCTCGGGAAACGGGTATAACTCACTTCGTTACGTTAACCAAACTACGTGCGTACGTATGGGAGATCAAAAAAAAAAAAAAATAAATAAAAAAAATAAGACAGGAGAAGTCTCTCGGTGTAACGAATCAAAAAGCATATATACTTTACTTATACATACTTACGTACGTACATATATACATACACGTGTACGTACGTATGTGGTTAACGCAGGTTGTTGTACGACGTTCAGCGGTAATCGAGGTACGGAGTCATTAATGTCAATCCGAATCAATTTCGGTTAAGGAAAGACAGAGACAGAGAGAGACAGAGAGAGAGGGGGGGGAGAGGGAGAGAAACGAGCGATCTACATTCTCCAATTGAGGTAATTAAAAATCGAAAGGAAAATTTGCCTTCGAGTTGAGGGTAAGGGGTATTGGGAGGGGCACATGGGCGGAAAGGTGGAGAGGGAGAGGGAGAGGGAAACGGAGGGAACGACGGGGAAGAAAATTTACATATCTTTTTCGAGATCGTACGATATCCTCGTACGTTTTGGTAATCGGATTAAATACTTCCGTACTATTTCTATCACTTTCTCTCTCTCTCTCTCTCTCTCTCTCTCTCTCTCTCTTTCTCTCTTTCTCTTTCTCTGTCTCATTTACGTTCTCTGTACGTTCCGATATTCGAAAGGTTGGCAGACACCAAAATTCCAAACGTGTATTTCCAAGGTGCTCTTTCTTTTACTCTCTCTCTCTCTCTCTCTCTCTCTCTCTCTCTCTCTCTCTGTCTCTCTCTGTCTCTATCCTCTCTCTTTCTCCTTCCTTGGCTCGTGCTATGAACGAGAACGTGGGAATATTCTCAGAGAAGCTGGAAGCCGTTTCCCCGCTTCTTCTTTCTCCGCTTTACCTTCGAAAAGAAGGAGGAGGAGGAAGAGGAGGAGGAGGAGGAGGAGGAGGAGGAAGAAGGCAGGGCGCTAGCGCGTGGTCGCTTTACTCTCTCTCTCTCTCTCTCTCTCTCTCTCTCTCTCTCTGCTTCGTCTCTTCGTATTCTTACCTCGCTCGCTCACGCTCGCGGTACATTGTGCGCCGAGCCGTGAGTCCGCTTTGTGTGTTCTCTCTCTCTCTCTCTCTCTCTCGAATGAGAGAACCACATCACCATCACTACCACCATATAACCATCACCATCACCACCATCGAACGGGGTCCTTCTCTTCTTCTGTGTCGTGTGTAATGTAATCTTAGCGTGCGCTCTTGGGGCCCCATCTCCACAGTTTGCCGCGCTTGCGAGCCATAATATGCGACAAGGGCTATTGTACCGAGCACGGGCCATATTGTTGCCCATCTCTCTCTCTCTCTCTCTCTCTCTCTCTCTCTCTCTCTCTCTCTTGCCGCTACCCTTCTGCCTGCCGACACTACTCTACTCACTCTACTCTACTCTACCGACAGACACCCTAACGACACCCCCAAAGTGGATGGATGGATAGTCGCTCCTTACTTTCTTCCTCTTCTTCTTCTTCTTCTCGTTCTTCTACTTCTACTTCTACTTCAACTTCAACTTCAACTTCTACTTCTACTTCCTCTTCCTCTTCCTCGTCTCATTTAATTCTTTTTCTTTCCATCTCTTTCTCTCTTTCTATTTTATATTCTCCCTTTTCTCTATCCCTATCTATCTCTTTCTCTCTTTCTCTCTTCTCCATACCGACTTCCTCATAACTTTCTCAATTCATTTATCAACGTAATCCACATTACATTTGCTTTCGAGACACCTATTAAATATAAATTGTATTTTCGATATTATGCGTACACGTAAGTTTCCCTCCGACGGGACAACGATCGATCTTCTCGTATTAAGAACGACGAACGAATAAGAGAAAATATTTGTATTAATCCGCGAGACGCGAGAGAGTTATACATATTTTCTACGATACAAAAACCCGACAAATTGACATCTTAATGTTGTCTTTTTTCTTTCTTTCTTTTTTCTTTTTTTTTTTTTCTTGGTAAATAAAGAACGTGTAAGGTGAGTAGTGACATTTTGATACCTCATTAATTTTCCTTACATGAGTTTCATGCGACAAGACGATTTCTTTTCAATGATGCACATACGTACACACACACACACACACACACACACACACAAGCCACACACATACGCATATACACAAAAGAGAAGGAAAAAGAGAGCAAATGATTAATTCGTCGATTAAAATCGATTCGATGCGCAATTTAAACGAACAAACGGAAAGCGGTTTACCCATATAAGCGAATAATATCGGGCGATCTATTTTTGACTTTGAATGAGCGTGTTACGTGGATAGGTAACGCGTTGTGGCGCAGTATTATGTAAGCTCGCTCGTTCGCTCGCACGCGCGACAAGTGTGAAAAGAGATAGACGGAATGAGAGAATGAGTCTCTCTCTGTGTGTGTGTGGCTTGTGCTTTTGTGTGTGTGTATGTGTGCGTCTGTCTGTCTGCTGCTGCTGTGTGTGTGTGTGTGTGTGTGTGTGAGAGAAAGAAAAATAAAGAGACCGAGAGAGAGAGAGAGAGAGAGAGAGACAAAAATGTCTCTCGATTCTATTTGATCAGTGTTCGAGAAATGGCAAACACGCAGCGATTTTAATCATGGCATACTGATTAATTGGCCTCTCGTGCGCACGGATGAGACCTATCTCGTCTCTCTCGTCTCTCTCTCTCTCTCTCTTAACGTTCGGTTTACATAATACCGACAACTTCTCTTAACCGCTCAATCTGATCGAGGCAAGGTAAAAGTTTTTCCCATTGGCCATTGCTCGATGGAAAAGAAATTTTTAACGGCTTCCCTCAAAAAAAGTTGGAAGCCTTGCGCGATTAGAAGAAGTGGCGTCTCGTACTTGGATAGAAAATTGGATCGATTATCCGGCTTCCCTTTCGTTAAAACGGAAGAATATGTCGTCCAAATATGTACAACGTATAAAATCGTTTACGTCGACGAACGATTAATCAACTCTCTCTCTCTCTCAAATATATTTCTCATCGTACTTAATCATATCTCCCATTTTTTATTTATCACTTATTATTACGCCAAGCGTCGTCGTCGTCGAATCGTTTAATTGGATTTTTTTTTTTTTTTTTTTTTTTAATGCAAACTCCTCTCTCTCTCTCTCTCTCTCTCTCTCTCTCTCTCTCTCGTTCCTTTCGTCGAAATGGTGAAAGATTCTCACCATTGCCGTGTGTACGATAATAATAACGATTTCAATCGTCGATCGAAACGTATTCTTTTATAGATCTCGTACGCGATCGTAGTAGTCCGAAGGATTTTTTTTTTTTTTCTTTTTTCCTCTTTTTATTCCGACGAAACGAAAATACGTGTAGCTATTGTACCGACGATTTAAATTTACGATTCTACGTATCGTCCGGTTAGAATCTTAACCAGAAGGATCGTTAACGTCTACGTACGATTAATTACTATTACCAACTCTCTCTCTCTCTCTCTCTCTTTCTCGTTCGCTCTCGCTCACGCGAATATCGATCAAGAGTATCTCGATTAATTATATATTTTAATTTCTTTTTCTTCTCCTTCCTTCCTTCCTTTCTTTCATTCTTTATCTCTTAGATATCCGTCGAATCACTTAATTGGAACTTTGCACGCCAACCGAAGGAAGGATCTCGCCCGTCGTCTCTCGTCGAACGATTTCGGTGACAGTTAAGAGAGGACCGAGAGGCTTTCTACCGGTGTCCAAAAATAATAATAATAATAATAATAATAATAATAATAATAATAAAGAAAAAAAAAAGGAGCGACATAATGAATTAAAACGTATTTGTACGTATCGAGATGCAACTCTCCGAGTTATATATTCTCCCGTCGCCCGATGAAATGTTTCGTACACACAACGTCAGGGTAGAGAGGAGAGCCGCTCACTTTCGCCCGCCGTTCTTAATGGATCCCAAGAGAAAATTTGCGAAACGTTAAATTCCCTACTCCTCCTCCTCCTCCTCCTCCTCCTCCTCCTCCTCCTCCTCGTAGCACCCCCGTCGCCCCTCTCCCCGTACCACTCTTCTTCCTCCTTCCTGATCCACTTTCAACGAGCAAATACGTACATAGCTTTTTTTTCTTTTCGTTGGGCTTAACGATCAGACAATAAATGATTGCTACGAATACGAGAGCCTGTTTCTCACGAAGAAGATGAAGAAGAAGAAGAAGAAGAAGAAGAAGAGGAAGAGGAAAAGGAGACGTCTCTCCTCTCTTTGAGACGGACGTCTTCGAAGAAGCCTCCTCTCCTCCTCCTCCCCCTCCTCCTTCACTGGTCTCATCCGCTCTTTCTTCTACTACGTAAGGTCGACATAAATTATGGCGACGATTAAGGACTCGTTCGAGTGTAACGAGAAAGTCGAACGATTCGTGTATCGCCAAAAACGATTCCCATCCTCCTATACCTCCTCCCCCTCCCCCCTCCCCCTCCCTCCTCCTACCCTCCCCCCTCGCCCGCCATGCCACATAGAGGCGTACGACCGCTACCGTAGTTGTGTTATCGATCCCGTCTTTTCTCTCCGATCACTCATCATGATAAAATTTATAAAACACTTTGTGGCACGCGACGCGCGGACGTTAATCGGCCACGATTATACTCATTTAGTATTATTATTATTATTATTATTATTATTATTATTGTTATTATTATTATTGTTACTATTACGATTATCATCATCGTTATTATTATTGATTTTATTTTTTTAATTGTCTTCTTTATTGTTTGCTCTTTTTCTTTCTTATTTTATCTTTTTTTTTTTTTGTATTCATCTCTCTCTCTCTCTCTCTCTTTCTCTTTCTCTCTCTTTCTTTCGCGATAGATCGCGTCGCGTTCCCGAAATCAATCAAACGTTACCGTAGGAAGTACGTTACGCGTTCGATTGAAAAGTCTTGTGAAAAGGATTATAAAGCAACAATAAAAATTAAAAAAAAAACAAAAGAGAATAAAATGAGACGAGAGAGAGAGAGAGAGTGTGTGTGTGTGTGTGTGTGTGTGTACGATGATTAAATAATTCAAGAAATGGTAAGAGAAAAACGGGGTAAGATCGAGAGATCCTATTCGTTCGGGTTTCGTGGGACGTGTTTTAGGATAAGACAGGAGAGAGTATCCTTTAATTAGGAAGATCGAACGACATGCTACCGGTCGAAATCTAGTTTAGATTATTCCTCGGAGCACCTGCTGTTCTTGACTCTCTCTCTCTCTCTCTCTTTCCCTCGTTAACGATCAACTCCCTTTCCTCTCTCCCTACCCCTCAAACTCTCTTCGGTCAAGTTTTGAGATATAAAATAAGATCGATCGCCGATCGACTTTGTCAATCTTTTTAATCTCGTTTTCTTATTTTTTTTTTTGTTTTTTTTTTGTATCTCTTTTAATCCTTTTCCTTTTCTACGAACGAATATTATCAATTAAGAGATAGGAGGGGAGAGAGGGGGGGGGGAGAGATTTAAATTAAAACTGTGCATATAAAAAATGTAATTGTCATTCTCGATGAAAGAGCGATGAAAAATTAAAAAAAAAAAAAAAGAGAAAGAAAAAGGAAAAAAGGAAGACGAAGGAACGTCGATGGAACATCATCGGCATCATCGGGAGGTGACCGTGTGACCCGTTTAACGAAGTTTAATTACGACTCCGGTTGGTAACACCTGCGCTTCAGGATCCTCTCTTTTCGATCGTACGAAAAATTGTGCGAACGAACGGATCGCTAAATGGACCCACCACTACTCTCCTCTTTCCTTCTCGTCCCTTTTCGAGAGACCAAGAGAGAGAGAGAGAGAGAGAGAGAGAGAGCTTTTACTGTTACGGCTGATAATAAAATGGTTGGCAAGAAGGAAGAAACGAGAAAGAGAGATAGAGGTAAAGGTAGAGAAAGGTAGAGAAAACAACAAAACACTTAGGTCAACAAAAGGGCTAGCAATTTTCACGGTTGAACATTTTTCTTCGTCTTACTTGCCGGTACCGTTATTTCTTGGTAATCGTGTCTCTCATCGTGTCGAGAGCCCGCCATCTTCTCTTCGTTTTCCTTCTTTATTTCATTTCTGTATTCTCTATCCTTCTCATCGTCTTTCTCCTCCTCCTCCTCCTCTTCTTCTTCTTCTTCTTCTTCTTCTTCTTCAAAAGCACCTGCTACTTTTCTCTCTTCTCTTGCAAACTCGAATTGCTTCGACAACGACGAAGACGACGAAGACGAAGACGAAGACGAAGACGAAGACGATGACGATGACGATGACGAAAAGGTTAGTCCCAAGCAACGGGGTCCTGTCGGAAGTACGCTTTGAGGAACCTTAATGCGACGGATGACGCGTCAAATTCGAACCTCGATCGCCCGTATGGCCAATGGACGAAGTAATAAATCAGCCGGTAATCCATTGCGGAAGAGCAATTACACGTACGAGTTTACAAAGCTTCGACATACGTGTACGTATACACGCACGATACATACGTATTAACCCATCTACGTTATTTATGTTATAATATTATGTATGTAAGTACGTACGTAAGTATCGAATAAAATATAGTTAAACTTTCACACGATCCTCCATTTTGCCTCGTTTCGATTAGAAAGCTACGCGCGCGCGCGCGCGCACTCACTTTCCTCCCCTCCATTCTTTTTCTTTCTTTCTTTTTTTTTTTCTTTCTTTCTTTCTTCTTACCTCGTACAGATAAGAAAAATATCATTCGGTTCTCATAGATCATTAAGGAATTACACTCTCCAGGCCGTCATTATCCCGTATCTCGTTCTTTTTTTTTTTTTTTTTTTTTTTTGAAAATGATCGGATAATTCGGAGGATCTTATATTTTTTCTTTCTTTCTCTTTTTTTTCTTTTTTTTTTCTTCTTTTTTTCGAGCCATACTAAAACGTCTTTCTCTGTGTGCGTATGTATATATGTATGTGTATCTTATATCTCTGTGTATATATATAAAGAATGGAAAAAATGTTCCTCTAAAAAATACGTAGATGCGTGTCTGTTACAGAATCCAGATAAAATGACAGAGACAGAGAGAGAGAGAGAGGATGAGGGGGAGGAGGGTAAGGACGTAAAAAGGAGCAGAAGTGGAAACAGACGAGCGAGTATTTCGAGTCGTCGTCCTGCGCGATGATCCTCTTCTCTGGTAGGGTCGGTCTAAAGTTAACTCGAAAAAAATAAATAGGTGGAGACCACCGGCGACATTGCTCCAAAGACTCTCTCTCTCTCTCTCTCTCTCTCTCTCTCTCTCTCTCTACCCCCTCTTTTGCTCCTCTTTCCTTCCTTTCTCGGTCCCCCCCCCCCTTTTTTTTTTTTTACGTTAACGTGCTCGAAACGGCGGGCGAACTAATTAACGAGCTTAACCAATTAACGCGCGTATCTCTCCCCAACCCCCGTCCCTCTCTCCCCCGAGCCATCGAATGAGTTCGCTTAGCGATCTTACAAAGGAGCAGTATAGGGAGTGCAAGATAGGAGGGAGGGAGGGAGGGAGGGAGGGAGGGATGCGCCACCTCTCTGTTAGAGCGTCGTTTCACTCTCTAAATGGAAAGAAGAGGGTGGGTAGGAACGAACGAGTGCACATTTTTTGTTCTCCTCGTTAATTTGAACCTTTAAAAAGAATTACTTCTTCAAACGCAAATATCTCGGAGTCTCCTCGTTAAACGTTTTACATTTGTATCGTACGTTTTAATTCGAACAAAAAAAAAAGAAAAAAAAGAAAATAAAGGAAAGAAAGAAGGAAAGAAAGAAAGAAAGTATCATAGCGACGTATCTCAAGCATAGAGATAATAAAAAGAACACTTTGGATTTATTTTATTCCTTTCTTATTCTTTTTCTTTTGTTTTTTTTTTTTTGTCATTCTTTCCCTAACTCGACCGCAAATGAGAAATCTCAATTAATGAAAGCGGAAGATTCCGCCTGGATAGAAAAATCGAATCGATCCGAAAAGTGCGTTGTTAATCCCACGTTAAACGTTTTACATTTGTATCGTGAGTTTTAATTCGAAAAAAAAAAAAAAAGTATCATAGCGACGTATCTGAGGAATAGATAATTAAAAAAAAAAAAAAAAAAAAAAAAAGAACCCTTGGGATTTATTTTATTCCTTCCTCTTTTTTTCTCCTTTTTTTCTTTCTTTCCTTCTTTCATTCTTTCATTCTTTCCCTAACTCGACGCAAATGAGAAATCTCAATTAATGAAAACGGAAGATTACGGATACCTGGATAGAAAAATCGAATCGATCCGATACGTGTATTGCTGATACTCGTACGTACATACACGCACGCACATTGAGAGAGAGAGAGAGAGAGAGAGAGAGAGAGAGAGAGAGAGAGAGAGAGGAGGTCATCACACGCGTGTATACCTTATGATTTATCGTAGCTCGTTATTTCAAGCGATTGGATCCGATACGACCAAGAAACTATTAGTTATCTCTTTATAAGAGAGTAATAGAGAAACACTCCAACCCCTATCTCTCCTTAATCCTTAAGAAGATATCCGAAGAAGGGGAGCTGCAATGGAATGCCAATCCCTGAACCGTTTAACACCCTCGGTAAGTTCACCGGGCTACGTTTCCCTCATCCTCCTCTCTCTCTCTCTCTCTCTCCCTCTCCCTCTCCCTCTCCTTTTCTTTCCTTTTCTCGATCGAAATTAGGGTCGAAAAATCGGTGGCGTGGGCCTGCCCTTTTTTTCCTTCTCCCTCTCTCTCTCTCTCTCTCTCTCTCTCTCTCTCTCTCTCTCTCTCTCTTCCCCGTTCTTGGGCCTCGTTCGAACGTGCACAGGTGGTGCCTCTTCGGCCTCGTGGGAACTCGTCGAACGGAGTCTTCCCGTGTTACAAGGGGAGGGAGGGAGGGGGAGAGGCCCCGTTTGCAAGGCTCCTCGAATCTCTTTCTACCCCCTCCAACCCCCCTCCAGGGTCCCGGTCCCCTGTTTTCTTCAAGCTTCGTTCGACATCGGGTCAGCTCGCTCTAAGGATTCGAAATCCTACTATGCCGAAGATGTCGGGGGCCCCATTCTCGTGCGGGTGTCGTTGGTAAATAGGCCCCCCCCCCGTTCTCCTCCCACCCCTCCTCTCTACCTTCATCTTTACCTCAATCTCACCCTACTCTCTCTCTCTCTCTCTCTCCTCTTTTTTTTCCTTTCGTGTGCAGCTTCCTTCCCTTGCTCGAGCGGTGTGGGCCCACGAAAAGGTGTCCGTGGGCCTCGCGCGTCGTGCGTGCCGCCCGAAGTGTGCTGCTCGTGTGCTGCCGTTGTTACTTCTGTTTCGTTACTGTTGGCCCTCTTCGAACGTTGAGAGAGAATCGTCTGCGCTCGTCTCTTCTCTTCTCTTCTCTTCTCTTCACTTTTCGTCTCATCTTGTTTCGTCTCGTCTCTGTTTCTCAGATTGCTCAATGCACCGACGAACGAACCGTCGAGAGTCGATCGTTAACCTTAAAAGGCTACAGTCGACGAGACTCTTCGATTATATCCTCTCTCTCTCTCTCTTTCTCTTTTTTTTACTCTTTTACGTTCTATCTCATTCTCTTATGCTTCTTATTTATACCTTTCGATCTCCTTCTTTTTTATTCTTTCTTTGTTTGTTTGTTTGTTTGTTTGTTTGGTTGTTTCTATTTATTTCTTTTTTTTTTTTCGTCATTATTTTCTCCTTCGTAACTATCCACGGCTAGTATCGAGTATATTTTGATCTCGTAATTTTTTCTCCCCTTTTTCCTTTTTTTTTCTTGTTGTTGTCCTTCCTCTTCCTCTTCTTCTTCTTTTTTTCATAAACCATACGCGAATCGAATCGACGGTATTAATCCAAGGGAACAGGAAGTATTCTATATATTTACATACATGGTAAAAGTAGTACACTCAGAGTCTTTTGAGTATTATCGATAAGAGCAGGTGCAGAGTCCCGAGAAAGATCGACCAAGAAGATGAAGAAGAAGAAGATGAAGATGAAGATGAAGAAGACGGAGACGAAGACGAAAGAAAAAGGAACGCTCGTCGTAGGGATTTTTAGTCGGTCGTTTTTGAAAGGAAAGGAAAGGAAAGAAAGAAAAAAAAAATAAGTAAATCAATAAATAAAATCTTCCGTTAAAATTTTTCCGATTTCGTCGGCCGTCCTGCTGCTCATTCTCTCTCTCTCCGTATTATATACCATTCGCATTGAGACGTTAAGTAAGGGTGCCGCGCTCGCAAATATCATTTTTATTGAAACGTTCAATCCGCGTATCGAACGTACCGTACGTAAAAAAAAAAGAAGAAAAATAAAAAAAAAAAAAAAGAAAAAAACGATGCAAAACGTGGATTAACTTCGTTTCCTGTCGTAAACGAACGTATAAAAGACGTAAAATTTTAAAAGCGCCGATACCTGGAGATACATAATTATCGCTAATACACGAACAATTCGCGTCGGACCTTCTTATACTCTTATATACTCGTACGATCGTTTTAACGGGCGTACGATATTTATTTAATATTAATTATACGAAATAATAATTCGTACGAAGAGATAATATCTCGCGGGGGGAAAATTTTTCTCTTCTCCCTTTCTTGCTTGTTCGTGGCAATAAAATTTCATAAAAAAAAAAAAAAATAAATAAATAAATAAATAAATAAATAAAAAGAGAAATTAAAAGAACGAGAACGAAGCCAACGAAAGGGGCGGGGAGGAGGAGGAGGAGGAGGAGGAGGAGGAGGAGGAGGAGGAGGAGGAGGAGGGTGTGGGCTTACTTTTCGAAAAAAAAAAAAAAAGAAAAAGTAAATATATTTATATCTCTAAGGAAAAGAAAGGAGTAATACGACAAGCTTCCGGGTATGAAGAACAACAACACACCCGGTGGCGCGGCACGTTGGGCTATATACTTCGATGAAAACTAAAATAACGTTCGATCGCTCGAGTATCCCTACTTGAAACGTACCACTACACTACCCTCTAGCCTAACCAATAGGATTAAAGATACTATCGCGTTCATTATAAATCCTTATTCTCTCGTCGTGCTCGAGAATCGACATAATTTCATTTTTTTTTTCACGTAACCTCCTCTATCCTTATTAAACATCTTCCCAACCTCGACCACATTCCTCGAGAGAGACAGAGATAGATAAATAGATGGAAAGAGATGGATGTAGAGAGAACAAAGACAAAATAAATGTAATAAGAGAATGAGACAAACGAAACGAGAAAAATAAAAGTTCGTTCGACGTACGATCGTAAAACGTAAGACATGGATATGTGTGTATCGAAAGGAGGATTAAACAATTTTCGTCACGTTTTAGACATATGGTCGAAGAAAATATTTTTTTCGCGCTTGTATAAGACGCGTTCGCGTTTCTCGTCTACCTTCTCGTTCACGTCGTTTCTTTTCCTTCGACCTTCTCTCCTATCGGGGCGCGTTTTGCTCATTAAAACGCGAAAACACTCCCCGGGTCCGCGATTATATTCGCCCATCATTTGCATTCGAAATAATCGACCTGAAATATTCTCTCTCTCTCTCTCTCACGTTGATCTGGTCCTCTTGGGAAATAACGAGCGTAGATAGTCGAGAAACGATCGTTTCGATCGGCAACTACCGATACCTCTCAAACCGACCTTTCAAAGATAACGAAAAAGTTGAATAACATCTTCATCTTATTATTATTATTATTATTATTATTATTATTTTTTATCTTCTTCTCCTTCTTCTTCTTTCTTGATCTTTTATCTTATTTTTTTCATTTGAACCACTCCAAATTTATCATCGCTCATGAAAAGCAATAATCGTATCGATACCGTTCGCGATTGGTACGTACGTACGTACGTACATATATAAAAGGGCCGCCCGTAAAATATACTTCTTCTCTCCTTTTTATTCGTCTTTTTTTGGCAATTTTTTCCCCGCCACGCCCCGCCCCACCCTCCAACCCCCATATTTCGTACGTCCATCGGAAAAAAAAGGTCGTATCTTTTTCTCTTTTTTTTTTTCGTTCCCTCCTCTTCCCGCTTTCGTGTAACTTTTGCGCGGCAAAGAGTGTAAAAAGAGAGAGAGAGAGAGAGAGAGAGAGAGAAAAAAAGAAAAACCTCACGTGTCATTCCGAGGAGTCGTCCGAGAATGAACGGACAGCCGTATAAAACGATTGACGATGAAAGAGAGTCACGCTATATGTTAAAGAGTGCGTGAGCGTGAGCGTGAGAGAGAGAGAGAGAGAGAGAGAGAGAGAGAGAGAAATAAAAGGAAAGCTTTAATAAGCTCGTTCGAAATAAATGGATATTCACAAATTGCTCCATTCCACTCGATCGCCCGTATCGATTCGAGTAATTTTCTACCTGAAAACATACTATTTAATTGGTCGACGATACTCGAAACCACTAAGCGGGGTCTTAATTAGTGTCGCGGTTGATTAAGAAAACGGGATAGTATCTTTTTCCTTTAAGTGACCAATCGCGTCTCTTCGTTACCATTATAGTATTATGTCGTGCCGACTGATATACATACATACATACATGCATACATACATACATATATATGTGTAAAAAAAAATTTTACGAACGCGAATACGATGATAAAGATTAGAAAGTTACGGTGATTTGAAAGGGATAAACACGGATAACGTAAAGTATCGATGATTATTTGACGTGAATGTTCGAGTGAACGATGACGAACGTAGAGAAAGAAAAAGAGAGGAGGGGAGGGAAGGGTAGGGGAGGGGAGGGGAGGGGAGGGTAGTGTAGCGATCTTACGATAGGTACGTAAAGGGTATGGTATAAATACAAATGCATTCTGTACGAATGCATAAAAGAGTTGAAATACATTCCTGGTAAATAATTTACTACGTAAAGGTAGTTCTAGAAAATGGCGGGGTACGAGGGATCCGGTTGCGTTGGCTTATCGTCGTCGTCTTATTCCTGTTAACCGGTAGGTAGGTAGGTTGGTAAGCGTATAAATGTAAGTGTACGTGGTGGCGATAGTGTTGGTGTTGGTGGTGATGGTGTTGGTGGTGGTGGTGGTGGTGGTGGTGCTTTCCTTTTGTCAAGTAAATCGTGGATGCGCGCCACGACACGTCCTCCAACGGCCTCGAGAGACAACGACACATGCCTTCACACCGCGTGTTCCCATAGCCGTCCCCGACGTTCGTGTCGTGTGGAAGAAAGGAAGAGGGAAAAAAGGAGGAGGAGGAGGAGGAGGAGGAGGAGGAGGAGGAGGAGAGAAGAATCGTTGCTCGTCGTTTGGTCATTGCTCAAGCGCGAGCTCGTGCCTTTTCGTCTTCCTCTTTACTCTCTCTCTCTCTCTCTCTCTCTCTCTCTCTCTCTATCTATCTATCTATCTATCTATCTATCTATCTCTCTCTCTCTCTATCTATCTTTTTTCCTCTCTCTCTCTCCTTCTCTCTTTCTTCACTTCTTCATTCGTTCGCATATTTCTTTCTCTCCCTCTCTCTCTCTTTCTTTCTATTTCTCTCTTCGATGTCCGAGGAAAACGACTTGGCCC
>OU964969.1:8712977-8722977 GCA_918808275.2 Dolichovespula sylvestris | reverse complement strand
AGAGAGAGAGCGAGAGAGAGAGAGAGAGAGAGGCTTGTCGAGCAGGTAGACAAACTATGTGGTCATAGTATTATTACCTACGGTCGATGTACGGCAACACCATCGAAGGAGGCTAACGTAAGTATGAGAATGACTATGCTAAAGAGAAAGAAAGAGAGAAAGAGAGAGAGAGAGAGGGAGTTGTTCGGAGTACATGAAAACGATTAAATCCTTGTCACCTTGGAGGCATCTTGGCGCCTTGTATTTTTCTACGTTATATATATATATATATATATATATATATATATATATATATATATGTAGGTAACGATTTCCCTTATTCCCTCCCACCTTCTCTCTCTCTCTCTCTCTCTCTCTCTCTCTCTCTCTCTCTCTCTCTCTCTTTCATTCTTTCTTTCTTCATCTCTTTTGCCGTGTTACTCATTCGATCGATCTCGAACGCGTTAGTGCGCGATATTAAACAAGGACGAAGAAAAGTCCGTTCGTAGAATCTTGATCGAAGATAATAGGATGGACGCGAGCCGATCTTAAAGAACGGCGGACGCGCTCGACGATGTTGCAAAAGAAAATAAATGTACACGGAGGAAAGAGAAGAAAATTGCCGTCGACCAGTCTTGCAGGTTTCTTCGCGGTTCCGTGTCGACGACGACGACGACGACGATCGGCTTCTCTTCTTTCTTTTTAACGATCGCAGAAAACCACCACCATCACCACCACCATCACCATCATCATCACACCGTTACCACCGCCATCACCACCACCATCCAACGATCGAATTCGCGCCCATGGACGCGGACAAACCGGGATCCATATAATCGGATACAGAATTATTTTAAAAATTTGTTCAACGTAACGAAACGCGATGCGTATCGTCGTTCGGTTATTACCGAAATAGAATTCAATTATTATCGTAGAATTCAAGTAGAATTCAAATAATGAAGAAATCGCGCGTCCGCATGAACGATCGAGACTCTTCGTTGATTGAATTTATTCGTCGCCGATTCAATTCATTCATTCACATTTTCTTTTTTTTTTTTTTTTTTTCAAGAAAATAAAATTTGAAAAAAATATATATATATACATATATCGATCAGCAAAAGAATCGTTGTTTAATGGGCACCCGATACGTGACGTAAGTAAAATTGTATATCGATTAAAATTCCAATAACTTTTTCTCACGTTTGTTCAACCGACATCGATTCATTCAAACATTCCTTGAGAATATATAAATGTATTATTCTATGTTATTGTTTTTATGTGAATATCATGTATATATAAGTACATATATATATATATATATATATATATATATATATATATATATATATTATACATAGTGACGTCTATTTCAATAGAGTGTAGCTTCGATTCCATTCAAAGTCTAATTATCGAACCACGAAAAGGAAGAGACCAAAGAGGCGTGGTGTTTGCGGTGATGTAATGCGCTGCTGACTATATATACATATACATACAACATACATACATATATATATATATATATATATATATATATATCGCAAAGCTACGATGCACGACCGCAAAGGAACGCGTCCACCGTAACGTTCTCACCCTTATCGATACCTATTCCCGAAAAGTACACATCTTGTATTCAAAGATTTTTTTCAAAAAAAACAAAAAAAAAAAAGAAAAGAAAAAAAAACCAAATAGAAAGAAAAATGTCACCGATTGACGAGAGAACATCCATATCGGTGCATACATAATCTACATTAAATCAGACAATGTAATATAGATGCGCTTAAGTACATATACAATTTGCAATAATAATATATCACTTCGTTCAAAAACATATTTATTAACCGCACGTCAATTCGTAAATAGGCAATTACACACACAAACACGCACACGCACGCACGCACGCGAACTCACACACACACACACACATATAATATAAAGATCAAACTACATGACCATATAAAGTATACTCCTACGATATTTATTATAAAAACTAATCGGTATCCATAAAAGCGCGGGAGACGATGAAAGGATAGATCAACAATCATTCGGTTTGTTTCTCTTTCTTTCTTTATTTTTATTCTTCTTTCTTTTCTTTCCTTTTCTTCATATCTTAATACGAATCAACATACATAAATAAACACGGGCATTCGTACGTACGTACGTACGTACGTTCGTTCGTTCGTACGTTCGTTCTTCTCGTGAGAACTCCGTAGAAAATCGTGGAAGAACGTAGGCGGATTTGGCGGGAGGACGCGTTTAAAGGTCGTTCCACGTGCAAGGCGTCTCGTCGAGGAGTCGAGTCAAGCGAGCAAGAGAGCAAAGCAAGCAAAGCAAGGCAAGCAAGCAAGCAAGCAAGCAAGCAAGCAAGCAAGCAGGCAGAGGCAGAGGCAGAGGCACGGGTTGGACGCGTGGATGTGGAACACGAGCCGCGGAGTGGCGCGAGAGAGGTAGTGTGCTTGCTGGCGTGACGTCACGTCCGGCGCGAGGGCAACGAGTGTGGGAACCGGCGGCAGGTGCGTCCGAGAGTCAGCCAGAGAGCCGCGCGTTCGTAGTAGGAGGAAGAGAGAGAGAGAGAGAGAGAGAGAGAGAGAGAGAGAACGAAGGGCAAGAGGGGAGGGCTTGAGTCCAACGAGGACCCTGGGGTGAACTCCTCTCTCTCTCTCTCTCTCTTTTTCTCTCTCTCGTCTCTTGCGAGCGAACGAACGAACGAACGAACGAAAGAACGAAAGAGAGAGAGGCTGAGGAGAGGAAAGGGGTTGTGAGCGGGACCGAGGGTTGGCGGGGTCGGGGAACGAACAGGGAGAGGAATGAGGGCGAGGAGGGGAGGGGAGTGGCAGCATAGCCTCGGCAAAAAGTGGAAGCACAGTGCTGCATGCCGCCACGCTCTTCGCGCACGCCACGCACACGAAGAAGCGACTGACTTTGCCTCCGCGTCACGCACACGCCGGACACACGCGCCTCTGCGTGTCCCGACACTCCTCTCCTCTCCTCTCCTCTCTTCTCCTCTCTTCTCTTCTCTTCTCTCCTTCCTCTCTCTCTCTCTCTCTCTCTCTCTCTCTCTTCTCTTCTCTTCTCCCTCATCGTTTCGTATTATCGTAACTATGCGTTTATTTTATTTCCTCTATGTGAATTTCTTTCGTCCGCGCCACGTGTGTTTTGTGTTTTGTCGGTTGCAAACTTTCGTTGCAAACTTTCGTTGCCAAAGTTTGATACTTTTTGTTCTTCTGTTTCTCTTTTTTCTTTTTCCTTTTTCCTTTTTCCTTTTTCCTTCCCCCCCCCCCCATTTTCTCCTCGTCTCCTCCTTATCTCTCCTCAACCGTTTCTCGTTGATCGACCGACCAATTTTTCACGTAAAAATGATCGACGAGATACTCGTGTCTCGTACTAGGTATAGATAGACACGCTTAATATTTATTGTAACATTCCTGGAATTTAGATTTGCGAGTGCTCTTTAAAAACGAAAACGAAACTGAGAGAGAGAGAGAGAGAGTAAGAGAAAGAACGCGTCGCGATTTATAATCCCAGTACGTTTTTTCTTTATATTAATACATAAATTTGTCTTTTTTCTCTTTCTTTCTTTTCTTTCCGCAGGAAAGGTTTCCGGTTTATTAAGCGTTCGTTTTGTCGATTAACTTCGTACTTTCTGTGCGTGTGTGTGTGCATGTGTGTGTACAATGTATGTATATTTTTTTTTCCATTCTTTCTTCCTTTCGCATAATTTGTCGCGACGAAACCTTTCTCTCTCTCTCTCTCTCTTTTCTCTCTCTTTTTTTCTCTCCAACTCCATTTCGCAAGGGTCACGGAAGATTCGACGCAATTGGCAAACGGCTCGCGTGCGAAAACAGATTAACGCGTTCGAGCGCTAGGAAGGAAACTCAGAGTCGCGCATTTCTATCGAGGACGCGCCTACTCTTTCTTATGCGTGCGCTCGCAATCGTGAAATCATTCATTTTCTTGAAATCGCTCGTAAACTTTCTTAGAATCTTTCTCTTTCATCTTTTCTTTTCTTTTCTTGTTTCTTTTCATTCTCTCTTTTCTCTACTCTCTTTAATGTTTTTTTTTTTTTTTTACTAACTTCTTTTCTTTTTTTTTTTTTTTTTTATACACGAAACTCGCACGAAACAACGTAAATAAAAAGAAATTACCGCTTAATTTCGTTCATTGTAGATAACGTTAATAAAGTTTTCCAAAATGGTCACGATGTGATTAAAATAAAAGCGCGTGTAATTTCTACACACGCGAACGAACATATTATACATGTGTATATATATTTATGGACCGTTTATATCGAAATTGGTGCAAATCCATCTTTCGTTGTTTCGAGAAGATCAAAGATCGGCATAACGATCGCCAAGCAATTTCTATTATTGGTCAATTTTGGATCGAACGAAGAATTGGCATGCTTTGACGGATATTAAATATTAACTGGTCGTAAATTAGTAGTTTACGTATGAATTGATCACAAAATTATGTGATCTCATTTTTGAGAAAAAAAAAAAAAAACAAAAAATGCACTTACACCACTTACGAAATAAACGGTACGTATATATACAAAATATATAATACAATTCGCGTTTACCAACAAAATCGATATAAATCGCAAACGAATAAAAAAGTAATGTATGCATGTATTTATGTACTTATGTATTTCGTAGGAGTTGTGTTTGCACGACCTCGAAGCGCACCGCGTAGCAGCTGCAATCGTTGCTTTTTCATTCGCGAAATGTTTACGATAGTCGTTTTCGTTCGAACATTTTTTTCTCTCTCTCTCTCTCTCTCTCTCTCTCTCTCTCTATAAAGAAGATAAGCGTCGGTGGGTGTCTATGTAGTTTAGAAGACACACTTGTCACAACAATCGTTGGCTACGACGTTCCCGTATAAAATGAAATCGAGGACGGGCTCGAAACTCGAAATTTACAAGCACTTTGCAAATCCTCACGTGTTTTCGTCGTATCCGAGACTAAATTATCTCTATCGTGTATCTCGTTACGTTTTCGAAGACACTCTCTCTCTCTCTCTCTCTCTCTCTCTCTCTCTCTCTCTTTCTCTTTCTCTCTATCTCTATCTCTCTCTCTCTCTCTCTGGTGATTTCTTAGGTAGGTAAGTACATACAAGTTGTAATCTCGATGGCGAATCGATATCGCGCCACCGAGGAGGAACCTCGCGAACGATAGGAGCGGAACATTATGCGAAGCTACCTGCGACTCGCAAGGAATATAAACGAAAGGACGCGCGCGGGTGTATAAATAAATAAGAAATGTGGACAGCCGGAGGTCATAGCAGCCCAAGTCTCTGGACTTTCCTCTCTTCTTCCTTTTACACCTCTCTCTCTCTCTCTCTCTCACACACACACACACACACACACACGCACACACAATCGTTTTTTTGCCCTCCCTTTGAAACTTCATCCTACTTTAGTCGGATATCGTTTACGCATAAATTATCTTTCGGGATTTACGAACCCTTCCGGTCGTTACTTTCTTTTTACCAAGAATTATGTAGGTATGTGCAGGTACGGGGAGGTATTGGTGTTTTCTAAAGAAAAAGGATTAAAGAGAAAAAAAAAAAATATAAAATATTACAATAAAACGGATAGAGAACGGGAGAGGGAACAAAAAATTCTCATCGCCAGCGGGGTCCTTACAAGTTCTCCAAATGTAACACCGCAAACTTCCGAAGTTTTTTTTTCTTTTTTTTTTTTTATTTAAAATTACCCTAAATATATGTATATATATATATACAGACAAACATACGTGTGTCGTCGTATTTATTTGCGCGTTATTAAAATATTATTAAAAATTTCCTGGGACTAGAGCGTGCGCGTGTCACTCTCGCGTTAGAAGACAGGGTATAACCGATTTCTAACCGTGGAGTTAACGACGTACGTAGGTACGTACGTATTCATTAACTGGAAATAGATGAAAGGAAAAAATATCGCGTCGGAATTATTCTCGCGCGACGCGGAAAAAAAGGTACGAACCTTCAGAGAGATGAGAGCGCCACAATCTCACGTACCAAGAAGCCTGTAATCACGAACTTATAATAATGCGGTGGTATCTTCCTCTCTTTCACTCTTTCTCTCTCTCTCTCTCTCTCTCTCTCTCTCTCTCTCTCTCTCTCTCTTTATCTCTCTCTCTCTCTCCTGGAACTGGACTGTAACGACCCGAAATTATAACCGATATCAATTTTATATTTACGACGGCGCGTCGTGCACGCCCGGCACACCTGTCCGAACGATATAGTTCGTAATGTTTCGCCTTAGCGTTGAAATGAATAAAAAAAAAAAAATGAAAGAAAGAAACAAAGAGATGAAATTTTAAATAAAAAAAAGATGTATATATATATATATAATAGAGAGAGAGAGAGAGAAATATTTTCAACGATCCTCGAAGAGCGTAATAAATTTTGTTCGTGCGATTTTTCCGCAATACCATATTGCGGCTTACCGACGCGAGCGAGCGTTAACTTTTCGATAGTCCTCTTCTCGTTCCTCGGGTCGACGTGTAATTACGTCGTTCGAAGCTTTAATTGAAAGAAACGCGTTCGTAATGACTGCGAATAAAGCGCAAAATAAAGATCGTACCGTTCGACATCATTTCGTGCGTCCGTGGCCAAAGAAAGGCCATAATACGGCATATAATATACCAACGTATAATACGTATATATACATATACATACATACATATATATATATATATATATATTTGTGACCAGCACATTTGTACATATATATATATATACATACGTATGTACGTGCGTACGTTGCAATGATTATTAAAGTTAAATCGTGCAGGAATGAACGTAAATAAGTATGTTGTTTTCTTCGGGCCCACGGCGTATATGTATTTACTTCAAAATACATAAGTACGTACGTATGTATGTATATAACGTACGTAACGTAACCAAAGCCTATAAGTCGTTCCAAAGCCAAGAAAATAATATTTTTTTCGTGGACTCGTAACGATTTTGTCTGACACTAAAGACTCTCGTCATTGATAAATGTACGCTGTCATTTTTGCTCGAATTATCGAGCAACACAATCCGTTCCCCGATCTCTTTTACTTTCTCTACCTATGTATATATCGTCCGAAGATTTCGAGTATTTCTTCGAACGATATTTTTCTTCTTTCTTTTTTTTTTTCTTTCTCTCTTGTTCACTCTTTTATTTTATTTTTTTTTTTTTTATGATTCAGTAATATATAAATCTCTCTCTCTCTCTCTCTCTCTCTCTCTCTCTTGCTCACTATTCGTCTTTCTAAAATAATATATTTTCTTTTAGTTCTCATTAGACAACCTCAAGAAGGGGGCACCCGATCATTTTCGTGTTCAAATTATCGAACAATTCGATGATCCCTTTTCTTTTTTTACTTTCGACTCGAATCGTTCAAATCGTTCGTACATTTCTTTCGACGAATTTCTTTCTCTCCCTTTTTTTTTCCTGATATCTGCGATGTATAAACGAATCTCTCTTTCTCTCTTTCTAAAACGATGTTTTCCTTTTTTCTTTTTCTGTCTTCATTTCTTTCAACGATCTCAAGATATAGTATAGTCAGCGTCATTCGCGTTGGAAATTATCGAATAATTCGACGATCCATTTCCTTTTTTTTTTTTTTTTCTTAATTTCGAACGAATTTCTTTTCTCTTCTTTTTCGTGATATCTGTAATATATAAATACATCTCTCTCTCTCTCTCTCTCTCTCTCTATAAAATGACGTTTTTCCTTTTTTCCTTTCGATAGCCTCGAGAGAGACAGAGAGACAGAGTGAGAGAGAGAGAGAGAGAGAGAAACACTTTCACGCTTTAATTCGCGAGACGTCTCGAAGGAGATCCGCTTTCTCGCGTGCGATTATTCTCCAAGACGTCTATTAACGCGAATCACACGGTTTCTGCGTGTCGAAACCTCGAAATAAAAGGAATAAACGAAGTAAAGGAAGAAACGAACGAATAAACGGACCAACCAACCAACCAACCAACCAACCAACCAACCATCCAACGAACGAACGAACGAACGAACGAGCGAAGAAGGAAAAGTAGAAGAAGTAATAGTTGAAGAAGTAGAAAAAAAAAAAAAAAAAAGAAGAAGTAAAAAAAAAAAAGATGCAGAAGCCATCGTCGGCGTATTCAGCTTACGTACGAACGAACCAGTCCTCCATGAGTGTTCGAGTATTATATCGCTATTATAATTACGTCGCTGCACGATAGTCCGACAAGCTAGTCGAGCTTGCTCGAGATCGACACGCACGCGCGACTATAATTTTTATGAGCACGACGTGACTCGTCGTAGTCGTAGTCTTAGTCCTTAGTCGTAGTAGTAGTAGTAGTAGTCGTTGAAATGGAATGCACCATCGGCGTGTTACTCTTTCGCGAAAATGCAAATCTTACGTGTAAACGTCTATGTTCTCCCTTTCACGATTCCTCCCTGCCACCCCTCCACTCCCCACCCTTCACCCAGGGACGCACTGTCGCGCGAACACGCACACAAATCGAGCAATAAACTCGGGCAATAACTTTTTGTCGTCCTTCGTTTCTCTTTTTTGATTTTCGTTTCGTTTTGCTTACTTTCTTTCTTTTTTTTTTTTTTTTTTTTTTTTTTTGTTTGAGTAATACCTCCACGCTTGTTCTCTACCCCCCCCCCCCACCCCACCCCCCCTTCCGTTCTCCTTTCTCCATCTTAACCACGTTTAATAATACGCGTTTCGATGCGTTCCCAACGACAAATCACTCCTTTGGAATGTTCCTCCCCTTTCTTTCCTCCTTCTTCTCACTCGACGAAGAAAGAAACGTTTGACTCATCTTTGAACCTGATGAAACTTCCGGTTCATCGATCGCCCGTCTTTCATTTTTCTCGATCGATCCGCTCGTCGACTATCGCTCTCTGCGATCGGATGGTACGATTAAATTTATTCCGAACGATTGCCAACCCCACTCGACAGAGAAAAACGCTCTGTACGTAACGACGACGACGACGACGACGACGACGACAACGACGACGTAACAACGATTCAAAATTAAAGCCAAAAATGGTTTCCCTTTGCGATCGGTTTATATCACCTTCCTCGAGGACTTAGTTCGTAAAAGACGAACGATCGATCCTAGAAAAACGTCGATATTATTTTTCTGCGATGGTGCTCGATCGAAAAAAAAAAAAAAAAAAGAAAAAAGGAGAAATGTGTAAAGAGAAAAAAAAAAAGAAAAAAAAAGAGGAATAAAAAAGAATAAAAATAGAAAAGAGAACATTGGAAGCGAGGTGTTTACCTTCCTGATCTAACGACGATAAATGACGTGGACAAAGAAGAAAAGAAAAGAAGGAGAAAAAAGAAAAAAAAAGAAAAAAAAAAGAAAAAAGAGAAGAGAAAATATTAAAACAAGAAAGAAGAAAATAAACTTCGTTCGTAACGATCGGACAAACGGCATAGCGTTTGAAACGTTGAACGCAAATGACAGGATTCATTTTGCGGCGAGGAGATAAAGAAAAGCGGCGAGAAGAAGATTTGAGAGGGGTGGGGAGAGGAGAGGAGAGGAGAGGTGAGGCGAGGAGAAGGGGGGACGTAGGATAGAGAAGGATGAAAGTAACTTGCGAGGATGGACGTAACGAATTTCGTAGCAATTTCACTGCAATTTGCCGCGGAGTAAGTCGGGATCCTTTGATGAACGATGCGCTTTCCTCGGACACGTTCCTCTTATCCCGTTTCCCTCCCTCTCTTCCCCCCCCCCCTCTCCCTCCCCTCTCTCTCTATCTCTCTCTCTCACTGCTTTATCTCTTTTTCTCGCCTTAACGCGCGGTTGCATAAACGTCGGGCTCATGGCCTGCCTCCTCCAACGAGTTCATTTCTCACGATTTTATTTCAACCTCGCGGTTTATCCGAGAATGGAAAAATCCGTGCCGCGAAGAGAGGAAACTTCTTCCATACCACCATATAACAATAACTATACTTATTATTATACTGAATATTCCTTCCTTTCTTTTCCTTCTATTTTTCTTTTTCTCTTTTTTTTTTTTTTTTCTTTGTTTTTCTCTTTTTCG
>OU964969.1:8660477-8710477 GCA_918808275.2 Dolichovespula sylvestris | reverse complement strand
AATCTCCACCTGTTTTCCGTTCTGTTTGGTTCTGTTCTAACGCGACAGACACACACACACAATACACATAAGAACGTAATTCCCTTTTCCACCTAATCGTTCTCTTATTTACTCTCTCTCTCTCTCTCTCTCTCTTTCTCTAACTCTCTCATTCTCTCTGAAAACTCGTATCATCATTCTTGAGAAACGATCACTCTCACAATATATATATATATATATATATATATATATATATATATATATATATATATATCCGTACCCGTATTATCTCTATCCTTTTCTTTATCCGTATTATAAAATATTCCAAGGAAAATTCGTCTCCTGTTTTTATTTTTTAATTTTTTTTCTCTTCTTTTCGGCCCCTTCAACTCGAACGTTTCAACGACGTGAGAACATTGTATAGACGATTTCTTTGTTATTTATTTATTTATTTATTTTTCCTTTCTTTTTCTCGTAAAAAAAAAGGTTACAAAGAAAAAAAAAAACAAGAGGAAAAGAAAAGAAAAGAAAAGAAAAGAAGAAAGAAGTTCGAACGTTGCGTCACCGACGTCGGCGTCGGCGTCGGCGAGACGGATTTGCCCTCTTTCGATCCTACTCTCCGAGTAGAGCGTCGCGACGCCCGCGCTTTTTCGGTCCACGGGTTCACGCGTTAAAGAGAGAGAGAGAGAGAGAGAGAGGACGCAAGGTTGTTAAGCTTCCACAAGATGCTACAACATTCTACTAGCCTGCTAACGGGGGCTGCTCGCAAGCAACCGCCTGAATGCTTCGTCTTATCGAAAGCTCCCTGGGAGACAGACCCTACAACTCCGAGAGCTTTTCCTCCCTTTTGTTCCCCATTCGTTTCGACGAATGGGAAAAGTCGTTTTTCTTCTCGGTATAGAAGGAGATTCAAGATGGAAGGATAGAAAGGAGAAAAAGTAAAGAAAGAAATGAAAGAAGAAGGATTGCGCGAGCGAGAGAGGATTGTCCTCCCCTCTCGCCCGCCTGTACCCGCCGGCTCACCCTCACTCGCTCGAACGCCGCGAATAAGAACCTAGTCTTTTGTAGGTGGAATAAAAAAAAAGAAAGAGAGAGAGAGAGAGAGAGAGAGTGTGTGTGTGTGTGTGATAGTGTGTGTTGTGTAAAAGAGAGAGAGAGAGAGAGAAAATCAGACTCCAACATTTCTTTCTCTCTCACTCTAACACACACACACACACATATACGCACACATACTCACTTTATCTCTCATGTATTGCGATTCTCTCGCGATACATTTGACGCAACCAACCAATACGAATTTCGACATCTCTCTCTCTCTCTCTCTCTCACACACACACACACAATCGATATCTCTCTCTTTCTCTCTCTTTCATACGTAGCGATTCTCTCGCGATACATTCAACGCAACCAATCAATACAAATTCTCTATCTTTTTTTAATCTATCGCAATTGTCTATCCCCCCCCCCCTCTCTCTCTCTCTCTCTTTCTGGGGATACACATCGACGCAACCAATACTTCCATACTATCGCGAACGTTGTACCACCCCAAAGAGATACTTCGCACTTTCGTTTAAAAGTTTTATTATTCTATCGCAGTTGGCCCGATATCAAACCGATGGATGGATGGATGGATCGATGGATGTTCTCCTGATAAGCCGTCGCGACATCTGCCGGTCGACGCCCCTAATTTTAACGCAAATCATTATTATTATTACCATCATCATCAGCATCATCATCATTATCATCATCATTATTATTATTATTATTATTATTATTATTATTATTATTATTATTATTTTCCTCCCTTTCGTTATTACCCCGAAGCGACTAACTTTTATCTCTTTAAACGCAAACAATTTTCTCTCTCTCTCTCTTTTACTTTTTATTTATTTTTTTTTTTCGTTTTATCCCTTCGCGCTAATCACGACGCGACGATTAAATCGAACAAACGAGAATTCATTGAGCGTTAAAAAGTGACGTCGAATTCTTTTATTACTGATTATCGCAATTCGTTCGATACAAAATTCTTTCTTCTTCTTCTTCCTCTTTTTTTTTTTTTTTTTTTTTACGTAAGAATTTTGAAAAAAGCGTAATCAATCGGATGACGATTGATCGCAATAAAAAAAAAAAAAAAAGAAAGGAAAATCAAACTTAAACGAGAAATCTAATGACCGACGAAATATGCCTGATGTATAGTACCTTGTATAGTGGTATAATACTTATAGTACTATAATACTTATTTAATAAATAAGTAATTACACATAATAACAATCCTACGAAAAAATTTCCATTACGAATTTAATTAACAACCCCCTAGTCGCAATGATCGTCCGAACGATCTCCCTGGAAAAAAAAAAACAAAAAAAAAAACAAAAAAAAAATAAGATACGTCGTTAGCGCACGTGATTTCTTCTAACATATTTCTATCTCTATCCTCTCTTCCTTAGAAAAGGCAGGAACGCATAAGACGGTCGGATCGAACTTCGTATCGTATTTTCTATCATTTCCTACGTACTCCCACCCTCCCCCCGATGCATCATCCCCCACGGTTTTGTTTCCTGTATTCCTAGTAAAAATATCGTTGTAGAAAACATCGACGACACGAAAAACGTTAGAATTTTTCTCTAACACATCCGCCGAGTAATCGTCGAGTCGATTCGCACACGCGCGCGCACACACATATAAAATAAAATTTCACTTACAATACAATTCAAACTACGTAAATAAACGCTATCTCGATTCTCGTTGTAACAAGGGGAAAAAAGAATTTGTAGATTATTCGATAAAGACGGAGAACAAAAAATATATCGTAATAATCGTTATCTTCAAAAAAAAAAATATATATATATATATATATATATATATATAAAAATAAAAAAGCTCCTACGATTTTTACATTCGAAAACACATCGCAGGAGATTTGACTATTGGATAATGGTAATTAATCATAACCAAAGCCGACAAGCCTGAAACAAAGTCTTCCTAATACGTCATACTATCCCGGTAGGAAGAGCACGCATTGACGGAGTGCTGTCACTTTCGGAGACAAGGCAGGAGACAAACGCGACGTTTTGAAGAAAGAAGAGGGGTGGCGAGAACAAAAAAAAAAAAAGAAAGAAAAACGAGAAAAAAAAGGTAGAAGAAGACAAAAAAAAAAGACAAACACATCCGCGAGCCGTCCCTCGCGCTCGCGATCAACCATCCGTATCTTCGTTCAGTAACGATCGTTTCTCGATCATCGTCGATTGATAACCGATCGTTTATATATATGTTAAAAAAAAAAAAAAAAAAGAAAGAAATAAAGAAAGAAAAGAACAAATTTGTCAACGATAGCATTACACGATTGGATTGGAGGAGCGAAGGAAGGAAACGTGACGACTGGACACGAGCGCTATAAGTCGATTAAGAAAAATGTTTTTCTTTATTTTTCTTTTTTTTTTTTTTTTTTTGAAAGAAGCGACGACGAATTAGACAGACAGACAGACAAGACTGAAAAAGAAAGAGAGAGAGAGAGAGGGAGAGAGACGCAAAAAAAAGTCTTTGGCGTTCGTTCGTATTCTAGAGGGTGGGGAAAAAAGAAGAGTAATAAAAAAAAAAAGAATAGAAAGAAGAAAAATGAAAACAAAAAAAAGAAAAAGAAAAAGAAAAAAGAGACGAAACGGTTGAAAGAACGGATGGGGATCGATATCGAAGCGAGGCCAAGCGAGGGGTGGAGAGGTGAGACGAGGGTTGGAGAGGTGGGACGAGGGGTGGGGAGGGTAGTGACGCTGGCTTTGGTTTGATAGGCGCCTGGTGTGGCGCCAGCTCGTCTCTCGACCTGCGGACTCTTTCCTCGCACAGGTGTGCCTACTCTCTACGGATATATATATATATATATATGTCAAACCCTTTCTTACCCTCCTCTCTCTCTCTCTCTCTCTCTCTCTCTCTCTCTTTCCCTCCCTCTTATCAACCTAAACTCGAGGAAAGCTCACGAAAAGCTTCTTTGAGGACGTCGAGCTCGTCGCGACACGTGTCGATTGGACTGGTCGCTTGTCGCTCAAACGCTTGTCGCGGCACGGTCTCGGCGAGCTTGCAAGCACGGCTAACAGAACTACGTAAGAGTATAAAGCACGGTTTCAATCGATTTAATAAACGCGCGCGCGCGCGAGAGAGTGAAAGAGAGAGAGTGAGAGATATATACGCGACGGATATATACGTCGCGACGGATATATACGTCGCGACGTATTTATCCGTCGCGACGTTTCAATTCTGAATGAAACGATCGAACAGCTTTCTCATATCCTTGAAAAAAACGAGGACCTTGTGTCGTTTGCTCTATGATGATCCCTCCCTCGAATCCGTGTTCGCCTTCTCGATTTTTTTTTGATCGCTCTCGTTGACCTTCTTTCTCTCCCTTTCTGTCTGTCTCTCTCTCTCTCTCTCTCTCTCTCTTTATTTGTCCTCGACGTTCGCGGACTATAGCCTCGATCGTTCTTCGTTCCTTCTCAATGGCATGTATAATTCTCAACCTCCTGACTAACTAACTTTCTCTTTCGTTCGTCGTTCATTCGATTGTAATACTTCACTTACGATCACGTCCTTCCTGTTTGTTTACATTTCGTCGGCTTTCGAAGATCTCTCGTCGGCTTTTTTCGCTTCTTAATGGCCTTTTGATCGTTATCATTCTACGATCTAACATGATTTTATACGGTTGGATTTGATTTTTTTTAAGTAATGTATTTTTTTATATACATTCATATATATATATATATATATATATATATATATATATATGTGTGTGTGTGTGTGTGTGAGTGCGTGTATATGTACGTATAATTATTTAAAATATAAACATGTATTCTTTTCATTTCGTATTGATTTTCCCTCCTCCTAAACTCCCCGTTCGTTTATTATCCTTGACCATTTCGTCGTCATCTCTCATAAGCTCCTATGAATTATTTAAATATCGTATTAATTGTTTATACGAGATATAGAGTGCGAAGGGAGAAGGGTGAGGGAGGGAGGAAGGGAGAGGGAGGGTGACTGGTTTCCTTTTTTTTTTTTTTTTTTTTTCATATATAGATATATATAATAACACGTGGACTAATTAAGCGAAACGACGATAATATTTGAAACGTTATATATAATCCCTATACCCGTGTTACCGCCGTAGCTTGAAAATCGATGTAAAACGAGGAAGAGACTTTCCTATTGCTGCTAGCCCGTTCCAAAGTGGATGTAATTTTTCTACGCTCCATTTTGAACAACCCTTTACATGTAAAAGAACCACTTACAACTGCTTTATGTTCCTCTGTTCTTTATTAATAAATGTTGCAACAATATTACAACAAAGTTTACATTTTCCAACATATCCCCGCGTTACATTATACCAACGTTAACGCTCGTATATATATATATATATATATATATATATATGTATATATTTTCAATTGTTATTTAAACTAATACCACACAGTCATCGACGATCGTTAGGCACAATCTCTCTCTCTCTCTCTCTCTCTCTCTCTCTCTCTCTCTCTCTCTCTCTCTCGGTACGTTTCTATAAACGGATGGATCTATCAATGGTAACCCCATCCCTCCCTCCCTCCCACCCTCACGTTCTTACGACAGTTAATAAACAATTCTTTTAATGTTCGTTTAAAAGATATAAACATTTGATATATTTCCACCAATAATACGAAGAAAAAAGAAATATATACACACAACGGGGTAGAAAAGGTGTCGCAAAAAAAAAAAAAAAGAAAAAGATTTCGATGAGACAACGACGACACCCTTGACGCGTACGGACTTCATTGAAATGCAGGCGTTTGCGTTTTTAGGCCCGGTGTCGTTTCAAAGAGACAACGTAAGAACAATCTTAGAAGATCGATACGTGACAATTAACGAATTACTCGACCGACGGGCGACGAAAGCTTCTATTTTTTTCTTTTCTCTTTCTTTTCTTTTTTTTTTTTTTAAAACGCGAGATATACACGGAGAGAGACGTTTCATGGTATCCGGATATAATCGAAAATTTACGGAATATGATTGGCTAAATTTATCGACGATGAAGGCGAAACAAAACGAAGCAGAGGGAGAGAGAAGGAAGAGAAAGGGCGAGAAAGGGCGAGAGAAGAGAGAGAGAGAGAGAGAGAGAGAGAGAGAGAGAGAGAGAGAGAGAATATCAATGAGAACTGCAAGTATTTTAACGATCGTATGCAAAGTTTTTAACTGGGACGTTGGGCGTACCTAACGTATATAAATAAAGAGAAAGACGGATAAATAAATAAAGAAAGAAAGAGAGAAAAAGAGATAGATAGATAGGTCGAGAAAGAGATAGAGAGAGAGAGACAACGTAGGTAAACTCATGATCGTACTCTCCAAAGCGCCCCTGAGAAAGCTCAGCGGCGCCCTAGCGTCGCGACGCTTTACCCGGCCATCATAATCAAGTTGGATGCATACACACGTATACACGTAAATAGTGCAAACGCGCGCGTGCACACACACACACAC
Source organism: Dolichovespula sylvestris (assembly GCA_918808275.2). Taxonomy (NCBI): domain Eukaryota; kingdom Metazoa; phylum Arthropoda; class Insecta; order Hymenoptera; family Vespidae; genus Dolichovespula; species Dolichovespula sylvestris. Next base: position 8,704,003 of record OU964969.1, on the reverse strand, counting down.
ACACACACACACACACACACAGAGAGAGAAAGACAGAGAGAGAACACGTCACGTATTAATCCTATCGACGCGTCTTTATCGACAACGTCTGACAAAGCTGCCCGTCAAACGGAAGACGTCGTCTGACGTACCAACGTGATAGGGTAACACGAATAACGTGGAGCTTTCCGCGCCCAACTGACCTTAACCAACTACCCTTCTCTCTCCTCCTTTCGCGAAAATACGTTATATGTATGATATATACCCAGGGTACATGCGTGTATATCATTCGCGTGCGTACAAATGAACGCGATGGATCGAATGCAATCGCTCGAACGATTCGAATCATCTGATCATTGATATGACGTTTGATGTTAACAATCGAAGAAATTCTTTTGTTAATTCATTGCACATGCTCGACGCGAGCTTTTTATCGACATTTTTCTTTTCTCTTTTTTCTTTTTTTTTTTTTTTGCAGTGGACGTCGGACTATACGAAAAGTCTCCGTGCGATTTTTAAATATTCGATCAGCCGTTTCAATTTTTTTTTTTTTCTATTCGTATATCTAATGTATACATATATATATACATTTATATTTTTTTTTTTTTTTTTTTTTTTAGATCGCGAAACTACAAAGCGAGGTTAATCGATAAGTCTAAAAAGATATCAAACGAAAGTATCGTTCGTTTAAGAACCATTTCGTTCACACCCTTTATTTGCGCGATAAACGAGATAAATAATACTTATATTAAACATGTAATTTCTCCGAGGGCTTTCGGAGGCTCGGTGTGAATAATTTGTAATAATTAATTATTACGAGGATCTGGTCGAAAAGAAGAACAAAGGAACGAAGAGAACAAACCAAAAAAAAAAAAAAGAAAAAAAATTTGCAAGCTACGATTGGTTTACATCTTTCGTTATTTGAATGTACGTATGAGTCGGATCGCACGGGAAAATTCGTGACGATAATATTATAATAATAATAATACTAATAATAATAATAATTTAACAAATGTTAACTAAAATTTAAATCTTTACGAAATCTGCATGAACTTTACGGACGACCGGATATAACCTTTATATATATATATATATATATATATATATATATATATATATATATATTTTTGTGTAATACACACAATTTTCGACGTTGTACTTCGACGAAGTAAAAGCGTGTTGTTCGATTTGACATAATCTAGATTGATGTAGTAGGAGACGTCCACGAGGAATAGGAGACCGATAATGATCTAAGCTTTCGTCGAGGGACGGGGGAGGGGGAGGTGCATTCAAATATATATATGCAGCTACACGTATAAGTACAATGAACCTACTTTGCACTAACATATACGTACATACATACATACATACATATATATATATATATATATATATATATATATATATATATATTTAATACATAGAATATAAGCGTTTACAGGTACATTGAAGGTTTTTCTCACGACGCGAATTACGTTGGGCGTCGTTACGACGAGAAAACGTATGCGGCGAACAGAATCTACGAGGAGGTTTGCGGCGTCGCGACGCCTAACAACTCCCCACCACCTTCGAACTCTCTCTCTCTCTCTCTCTCTCTCTCTTCGCCCTTTAATTATAGATCAATGTTTCTCCCTCTATCTCTATCTTTATCTCTCTCTCGAGTTCAACGCGAGGGTTTTCTCTCTGCGCAGGCGTCGATGGGAGGAGCGAGAGTTTCGATTTAGGGAAGCCACGTGTCCCGAAACGATGAAGTCCGTTCATTCTATAGCAAAGAAACTTTTCTCTCTCTCTCTCTCTCTCTCTCTTTGTATTCGCATCATATAAGCAAATTAACAATTTCGTTTATCATTTAGATCGACCATTCTCTCGTGATAGAGTAAAGGATAAAAAAAAAAAAAGAAAAACGAGACGAACTTACACGTAAGGAAATTATAAGTGTGTTTTTAATTAATAATTTTATTAATTATTATTCTACCGTGTGTTAAACGAAGCTTAAATTGTCACGCGTTGAAGAGATAGTGATAGAGAGAGATAGAGAGAGAGAGAGAGAGAGAGGGATAGTACGACAAAGCAGGCTTCTCGATTAAACGATCTAGGTGAGCTTTCCTGGCGCGTGGTTCTATTAGGATTGCATAGATGATAATAGCTTTGCTTTCTCTCTCTCTCTCTCTCTCTCTCTCTCTCTCTCTCTCTCTCTCTCTCTCTCTCTCTCCTTCTCTTTGTTAAAAATGTTCGACGGAAACAGAGAGCTTTCGAAGCATACGTTCGACGACGAGCGTCGCGACGTCGGATTAGGAAAACATCTCATAAGCTGGAAATAGCGTCCATCCAACCCCCTTTTCTAATCTGATAACGAAATCCAATGAAAAATCTATTACCGTACCTTCTTATCAATTTTATTCGTTGCTTTATTATCGTCAATGTAATCGTATAAAAAAATAAATAATATTTCAATTCGTCGTAAAAAAAAATAAAAAAATAAATATCGTTCGTTCGTTTGTCGAAGTAAATTGCGTCGATGATAAAAAAAAAAAAAAGAAAAGAAAAGAAAAAATTTAATTTTGTTCGATCGTCGCGTAAAAAAAAAAAAAAAAATACGAAAGGAGAAAATTAAAAAAATGACGAAATTAGAAACATACAAGTCTTATTTATCGATTTATTTTTGTTCTTCCCTATAATAAATGTTACAAGAAATAAATGATTGTCTTTGAGAGTTCGCAATTGTCGTAATTGTTGTTTTCCTTTCTTTCATCTTTTTCTGTTCTTTTTTGTTTTCTTTTTTTTTTTTTTTTTTTTTTTTTTTTATAAACAATTATAGGCATTCGTAAAGAATCGAAACGTGTCCGGTTGCAAACGTAAGTTGTACCAACGGAGAGAACCACGTACGACCGGAAATTAATTCGATCGGAAGTTATTCTTCTTCGCAGTAAACGAATGTATTTTAAACTACTCTGGCTATCCGCTCGCGTTTATTTTACATTCGTACGAGTATGGGAGACAAACCAATAGAGAAAGCTTGGCACACCCAATGATCGCGTGTACCTATGTATGTATGTATGTATGCATGCATGCATGCATGCATGTATGTATGTATGTATGTATGTATGTATGTATCTCTATGTATGTATTAAAGTTACTCATCGGTTTAACGTGTTCATTTCGCGCCCCGTTATCCTCGAATCCACTATTCACTTCGCATCCTGCCGTTGCTCGTTTCGTCGGACACTTTGAGTGTAATAGCTAAAACGAATTTCGTTGCGTCAGAACGATTTCAGTGATATGCCAGTGCCATTGGGAAATGAGAATCGTTTTTTTGTGTTTCGCCCCCAAAGAAAAAAGAGAAAGACAAAAGAAGAAAATAAAAAAAAAATAAACTTTTCCCCTATTTCTCACGAATATACGTCGATTAATTGCCCGCGTATTTCTACTATCTACAGTTGGGATTGAGAAAAGAAAATAATAAAAGAATCATTCACGCATTGTTACAAAGTAGAACGGAATTATTTCAACCTGTCTAGAAAAGTATCTAATTTGTCGACGAGCAAAAGGTAACGAATATTAAAAAAAAAAAAAAAAAAAAAAAAAAAAAGAAAATAAATAAACAAATGAAATAAATTTTTACGTGTCTCGTCGGGAAGAGATAGCTTTTATAAAAAAAAAGAAAAAAAAAAAAATCGTTCACCTTGCAAGGGTTTATCAAACAGAAATAAATTAATTAATCGTGTATCAATGATCAATTAATTGGTTCGACAAAATCATTGCAACCGGTATTGAGAATAAATATTAAAAAAAAAAAAAAAAAAAAGAAGAAGAGAAGAGAGAAGAAAAAAATTACGATCGAGCCGAAGAAAAAAGAAGTAAAAAGAAAGAAAGAAAGAAAAAAGAAAAAGAAAAAAGAAATGAAGAAAGAAAAAACAAAATGGTAGATTTTTTACGAGACTCATCTTCATCTCGAGGAAGAGGATCATCATCGTCTTTTTATCGAGGAAGTCGTTAGATTAACGCCGCGAGTAAACCGCGACCCGGACAAGCATTACAATTTGTATCCCGTAAATACCGAACGCGTTAATAATTTTCCTTTTGCCGTATAATTCGAATCTCTACGAGAGTTAAAGATATATACATATATATATATATATACATCGCGTTAAATATCGGACAATAATCGCCGCAGGAAGAGAGTTTAAACGTTTATACAAAAAGAGTTAAGTAGAGTCGATAAATTTCACGCGAGATCTTCGATTATCCTTTCGATACATCGAACTCTTTTTCTTTCCCATTCTCGAGATAAAGATAAGGAGAAAGAAAGGAAAAGAGAGAGAGAGAGAGAGAGAGAGAGAGAGAGAGAGAGAGTGCGTGTGCTTGCGAGTGAGTGAGAGAGAAAGAGCGACACATTGAATGCGGCCTTAATTACTAGCAGCTGGATAATCAACAGGTCTCGAAAGATTAATTGTTCCTCCCATATTTTCCGCGCGCATGGCCGATTTACTCGAAATATATATATATATATATATATATATATATATATATATATATATATATATATATACGTGCCCGCCATTCGACGTTCACTTCGTACGTACGTACATATGTATGTATCTCTCCGCTTTCATTTCTTTTTCATAAAGCGAATTACTTATTACGCTTAAGTATACCCACTTTACCTTTGCTCGTTCGTACGTTCGCTTGTTGTCTACTTTCCGAACGGGAAGATATAAAACTGACAGGAGCCTTCAAGATCAACGAATAATATATATCACGAAATATATATAGTTATATATATTTGTTCGTACGATGTCAATAAAAATAAAGGAAGAAAGAAAGAAAAAGGAGAAAAAGTAAGAAAGAAGAATAATATAACCGACGTTTGGTCGTAAAATTCTTAAGAAAATAATGCATAAGACGATATCAGAGGGGGTTATACACCTCTGTGTGTGTGTGTGTGTGGGTGTGTGTATACTCATTCGTTTTTTACAATAACTCGCTTGCTGGGATTGTTAAAAGGGAGGATCGAGGAAGCGTATCTCTCTCCTTCTCTCTCTCTCTCTCTCTCTCTCTCTCTCTCTCTCGGTCGTTTTACTACCGAGAACGCTTTTATATGCGTGCGTTGCCAGAAGCGGTGATAAAAAAAGAGCGTCCGAATGTAGAGAGGGTAGGTAAAGCGAGAACGTGAAATGGGAGGAGGGGGTAGACAGACACGGACAGAGAGAGAGAGAGAGAGAGAGAGACAGAGAGAGAGAGAGGGAGAGGGAGAGGGAGAGGGAGAGAAAAGTAAAAAAAAAAAAATCCACGGCAGCGGTGTTTCAGGCAGTGCAATAATTCTCGAGCGCGTGTTACTCCAGGGTGCTCTCTCTCTCTCTCTCTCTCTCTTGACGTTTTTCTTTTCAAAAATTTATGGGCGCAACGACTCCCGCCGCGGTCACGGTGAGCTGAATAAATTTGCGGAAATAAATAAAACAAAGCGAAAGGAAAAAGGAGAAAAAAAAAAAGAGAGAAAGAAAGAGAGAAACGGGAAAAAGAATTACAAAACGAAAATAAAAGGGGCAAACGCTTCGACCCGAAGGCTTAACGCATGCATATTTCCCTATGTAGGTACTTACGTAGGTAGGTAGGTAGGTAGGTAGGTAGGTAGGTAGGTGGATAGGTAGTTTAGGTAGGTAGGTAAATAGGTATGTAACATATGATGTACCTCTACGTGTATTATACGTACGTCTAATTTTACTCACATTGTATCGATACGAATGGAAGTCGATTAATCTACATAACGAACTATTACTTTACGATTCGAATAAATCACGATAGCAATTTCTTTGCCATCGTTTATATATATATATATATATATATATATATATATATATATATATATATATGTACACACACCGTAGAATACAATAAGAAAATCGTTAAACGGCGAGGGGGAAGTCCGTTAAAAACCGCGTTATGATTTTATTTCCCCATCCCCCTCCGCCCTCAATTCTTAAACGTATCAAGTACTCGCTGCTGGCTCACTTTCTTTCCTTCTTCGCTAGCACGGACGCACACTTTTCTCGTAAAATCTTGATAAGACTCTCCACGAGATGTTTAAGTTATTAAGAGAAAGCAGAGAGTAAAGAAGTAAGTACCCTTAAGTTACTCTTAAATGGATCAACTTTGAAAAGTGATGACTCCTCCATGTTAAAGAAAGAACAAAAAAAAAAAGAAAAAAAAAGAAAAAGAAAAAGGAAGAAGAAGAAGAAGAAGAAGAAAATAAAAGCAGAAGACAAAGAAAAAGAGCAGAAACAAATGAGAAGGAAAGAACGGTGGTAGGGGAGGGTGGACCCGAAAGAAAAAAGTTTTGAAAAAGAAACGAAGAAGTTAGGCGAAGGTAAATAATGACGGTAACGCGAAGAACAGAAAGAGAGGAGGAGGAGGAGGAGGAGGAGGAGGAGGAGGAGGAGGAGTAAAGAGAGAGGGAGAGGAAGAGAATACGAAGTTACAAAGAAAAAAAAAAAAAAAAAAAAGACAAAAAACAAAAAAAAGGAAGAGAACGCGAGACGGTAGTAGGAGGAGGAGGGTGGGAGCGGCGGCGGAGGGAGAGACAGAGGGGGACGGAGAGAAGAGATAGTCGGGGGGGTGGGGGGTCTGAAAGGACCCTACGCTTACGACCAATCACTGCGAAGCGAGGGTCACGGAGGTGTGGTGAAATCGTTTGGACGGAGCCTCTCTTCCGCGAGATCGACCAATCCCGTGTATACTACCGAACCGGATCCGTTCTTTTATGCGCGAAAGGGGCCCCAGATTTTTCTCACCTTCCTCTATCCATCCATCCATCTCTATCTCTATCTTTATCACTCTCTCTCTCTCTCTCTCTCTCTCTCTCTCTCTCTCTCTCTCTCTTCTCGGTGTATCTCTCTCTTTCGCTTACTTCAAAAATAACAATAACCCCTCTTTGATTGTGCTTCTCAAGATGAGTTCAAGTTTTTGCCTTGTTCTTTTCTCTCTCTCTCTCTCTCTATCTATCTCTATCTATAATCTCTCTTTCTTTCTCTCTCTCTTTAATCGTGGAGAATCGAAAATGGCGCGGGGAAATTTGTGATTTCACCTGGTGGATAATTCACGAGGATGATAATTATAATAATAATAATAATAACAATAATATATATATATATATATATATATATATATATATATATAATATATAAGAAGAGATCCCTATCATACGATCATCCATAAAAATCAAAGATCGATCATTTCAGTCGAATTGTAGTATATCGTATGTATAACTAATATTATACTTGTAACGAATAGATATAGTATATTAATATATTCGTTGCTAGAGAAAGAGAAAGAGAGAGAGAGAGAGAGAGAGAGAGAGAGAGAGAGAAGAACCGTTCTAACGGAAACGCTTTGCCGCTCCTTTATTCGTTTATCTCACCGTTTTACGAAAATTCCATGACACAGGGTAGGGAGATAAATCCATTCGATTTCTATCCCTCCCACCCTCGCACCCTCCCTATCACGCCTCGCTTCGTTTCACCTAACAACCCTCGTGACGGTACCGAGATAGTTGTCCCAATTCTTGGCTTCGGCGAAGAGAGAAAAAAAAAAGAAGAGAAAAAATTTACGGAATTTCATTGGCACGCTCAACGAGGGTAGAGGGAAGAGAAAAAGAAAGGGAATTGGGGTGGGAAGAGAAGTATAACCAGAAGGGAGAAGGGTGAAGGGGTTGGAGGAGGGAGGAGAAGGAGGAGGAGGAGGTCGAGGGGAAGAACTCCGTTCCCTGCCCTACCTTTACATTACCGTTTCACATTATGCACTTTACACGGAACAAGCATGCACCTGAACAACACTGTGGGCTTTGAACAAACGGAACAATACCACTTGTCCTAAAGCAAGGGAACGACCCTCCTCCTCCCTTGAGGTCGCCGAACTACAATGGCCCTACCCACCCTACATTGGGAGATTTTTTCCGACTCTCTCTCTCTCTCTCTCTCTCTCTCTCTCTCTCTTTTACACGCATGTACACATATACACATGTGCGTTCTCGTGTGCGTATGTATGTATGTATGTATGTATAGAATCACACTCACGGATATTCGGTCACCCTCTTAGTCGTAAGGCGTTCTCGTTGACGATTCCGATGCGATCGTTCAAACAGAAGACCAAGTCGGACGGAGGGAGGTGAGGGAGGTGAGAGGGTGGGCGGAGAAGAGGGGAAGACCCTTCGTGCGTGTGCATTCACAATGAAATATATATCGCATGCATACCGACGGTGTGCCGTGCCTATGGCCCAGTCACGAAGAAACGATTCTCTTTTCGTTATTGCTTTTCGGGGGGAAACGATAAAAAAAGAAACAAAAAGGAGAGAGAGAGAGAGAGAGAGAGAGAGAGAGAGAGAACAAAAAAGAAAGAAAGAAGGAAAGAAAGGACAGAAGAGAAGAAGAGTGTAATAAGTTCGTTCGAATTCGTTCGACTGCATATTTGATTAAAATCTCCCCGTACGTTGAAATCACCCCCACCCTTTTATTCTTTTTTCTTTTGCTTTTATTTTTTTTTTCTTTCCTCCTTTCTTCCCTTAATCCATTTTACAAAATCAAAGGAACGAACACCTCCCGTGACATTATATAATAATTAACTTACGAGCGGGAGAGGAGAATAGGAGAGGAGGGATAAGGGACAGGACGATGAACTTATTGAGAAGGAGAAAACAATTAAATGACCAAAAAAAAGGGGGAAGAAAGAGCAAAGGAAGAAAAGAAAGAGAGAGAAGGAAAAAAGGAAAAATTAAGAAAACAACTCCTCGTTCGCTTCGGCTCGAACAAAACGACTCTTATTTTCGTCGCGACCACCGGGGTAAGGGAGGCGTCGACGAAAGATCGGATTTCTTCGACGACTTGGAAGAATTCCTGACCGAGGACGAGGGGGAGAGGGAGGGAGGGAGGGAGGGAGGGAGGGAGGGAGGGAGGGCATCCTCGAAGTACCATATATCATCCTTGGCGTCGTCGTCATCTCCTCTCACTCTCACCCTCGCGCACACCCCGCCCAACCCCACACACACCCCATTGCACACTCTTTCTCACAATATCTTTTTATTATTTTCTCTCGGAGGTATCCGTTTTCTTATTCCCGACTGAACTCCTCTCTTCGAGCGAGAGTATATTCCACCACTCTTGATCGTGGCATGAGAATAGAAAGAGATAGAGATAGAGATAGAGATAGAGAGAGAGAGAGAGAGAGAGAGAGAGGAGAGAAAAATACAGAGAGGGTGTTGTATCTTGCGGCGGCTCGAAAATATCTAAAAATAAATAAGCGTGCGTGGTCTCTCTCTCTCTCTCTCTCTCTCTCTCTCTCTCTTTCTCTCTCTTTTTCTCCCCATCTATATCCAATCGAGTACACGTGTGCTGAGAGTCTCAGGCCAAGGATACAACCAAGAGAGACAGACGGAGAGAAAGAGAAAGAGCGTAAAAGAATAAAAGAGTAAAACAGTAAAAGAGTAAAAGAGTAAGAGAGGGAGAGAGAGAGAGGGAGAGAGAGAGAGAGAAGGAAGAGTGGAAAGATGAGGCGAACGTGAGGCTCGGCGTGGGAATAAGCGGCAGGTGCGCGACGGCGCTACCGGGGAGCCACTTGTGGGGGCAAAGTCCCCCCCTCGGGGTTCCAAGAGCGAAGCCCACTCTCTACCACCGGCATCAGCAACCACCAACACTACTACCACTACTACTACTACACTACCACCATTACTATTACTACTACGATCACCGACGTCATCGACGTCCAACAACACAACGACGACGACGACGACGACGACGACGACGACGTCGACGTCTCAAACACAACCATCATCGACCAACGTGGACTATACACGCCACGACTACGTTCATAAAGTAATCAAAAAGTATTGCGCTTGTAAAATCGATCGTACGATCCGGAACGGGTCGATAACCTTCTGTGTGTCACAACGCGACAACGACGATAATGACGATGATGGAGATAATGACGATGACGGTTAGGGACGATGACGATCCCCACCACCCAAAGAGTCATACATAATCACGAGGAACTCTAAAATTCGAAAAGTCGTTATTACGACCATGACGAAAACTAACTACGGACGACAAGACGACGACGACGACGACGACGATGATGATGATGATGATGATGATGATGATGATGGTGATGATGGTGACGAGGACGATGATGGACGATAATCATCGCAAACGAAAAGTCCGGTTAGTAACCCTTTTATAAAAGTCGATTCTTTGGGGTCCTGTGACCCACTGACAACCGTTCCCGTACTTTAACCCCTCTCTCTCTCTCTCTCTCTCTCTCTCTCTCTCTCTCTCACTTTCTTTAGCCATTCATCCTTTACCTTCCTTTTTTGCGATCTGAACTTCGATTACGACTTGCACCTGGCTGAGGATGAAACATTGTGCGTTTCAATTTCGCACATATATATACATGTATATATATACGTGTGTGCGCGCGCGTGTGTGTGTGTGTGTGTGCGTGTGCGTATGTTATATTTCATGAATTCAAACTCATCGTGTTTACGACATATAATAGAAATTATCTGTCACAACATAAAGAACAAAGTATTTCTTTAACCATGAGATCGATCAAAATTATTCGAAAGAGAAAAAGAGAGAGAGAGAGATAAAAAGAAGAGGAAAAAGAAAAGAACGAAAAAAAAAAAGAATAAACGAATAAAACGTTAAGCGATTAATCAGCGAAATATATATATATATATATATATATATATATATATATATATATATATATAAGGTGACGAATTATACAATTGCAATTATAATTAGTTGGTTGAAAGGGAAAGCATCCTCTCTCCCACCACGTCCCAATCGTTCGCAGGCCTCCCCCTTTTCCCTCCTCGCGACAAGTATATCTTCGATCAACCGTGTCCGTGCGAAAACAAGCCCAAAGATCGACGATTACGATCATTTCCAACGAAAAATTAATTCTCTCTCTTTCTCTCTCTCTCTCTCTCACTCTCTCATTCCTTCACTCTCACTCTCACTCTCCCTGTCTCTCTCTCTCTCTCTCTTTGTCCTTAAATCAAGATTTATTCACTCGTTCGTTCTCGACGAAAGCAAGCGAATTTATTAGCACGACTTGTATTCGAGAGAGAAAAAGAAGAAAAGGAAAGTGGAGGGTGGGAGGTAAGGGGAAAAGAGGAACGAGTAAGAGAAAGAGAGAGAGAGAGAGAGAGACAGGGAGAGAGAAAGAGAGAGAGAGAGAGAGGAAAAAAAAGAAAATGCAAACGAGACCGAGATTAAAAATGGTGCACCTGTTCGAGAAAGGAAAACGAACGACGACATCTATTTCAACGTCTTTCTTTTTCTCTCCAAACGCGAACGACGGAGAGAAGGGGAGGGCTGGCAGGGGGGGGGACAGGGGAGGGATAGAATCTTTCTCGTAAGAAGAAAGATAGGGTTAATTAAGGATACACGAAATTTTTCGCTAATAATTTATCCGTTATTTAAACGAGAATGTGTTTACGTTCTACGGGTAAGTATAATATGCGACCAATGTTTCATAGTTCTCGTCCCTTTCCCCTCCCCCCTTTCTCTTTTCCCTACAATTTCTTATATATATATATATATATATATATATATATATATATATATATGTCGTTAAAATTTATCCGGGTATACTTTGTAGATATAGATAATTGAAAAGGCTATTACAATAAATCGGGTCCTATCGCGATTATTTTTTTTTTTTTTTTTTTTTTTTTTATTCCAAACGACAATAATATTCCCTCTGTCACGTGCAATAAAATTGATCGACATCGTACGCGCGCGCATACAAACATTTATATCGCGACAATTAAACTGTTCCTTTAATAATTACGTATATTAGCTACTATTTAACAATCTCAATTCATTCTTGTATATAATGATGCGGGCTATTGGCACTTTGAACCATAATGTGTACACACACACACACACACACACACACACACACACACACAATTGAACGGTAATATGCTTGAAGAGGAAAGCACAAGAAACAATAAAGAGAAAGAATAAAAAATTGGTTTTTTTTTTTTCTTTTTTTTTTTTGTAAACGATATAATAAAGACAGAAGAGAAGGAGTAGGAGGAGGAGGACGAGGAGGAGGAGGAGGAGGAGGAGGAGGATGGAATGAAAGAAGTTAAAGGAAAAGGAGAACTCTCAAGGATGATGGTAGTACACGCCGCGAGCTTTTTAAAAATGAGGTACGCATCAGGTGCACAACTTGTTTTCTCCGACCTCTTCTCATTCTCTCGTCTCTTCCTTCCTTCCTTTCCTTTCCTTTCCTTCCTTCCTTCCTTCCTTCCTTCCTCCCCCTCCCCCGTGTTTCTTTCCTCTCCCGTTCAAGGTGGAATTTAATTGTTGGCGTAAATTTCGCAGCCAAGGTCACAGCCATACATTTCTCAATGCACGAATCGCAGCCAAGGACGATGAGCGACAAGGAATCACAGCGAGTAAGCGAGCGAGCACGGCTTGGCTCGGCTTGGCTTGGCTCGGCTTGGCTCGGCTCGGCTTGGCTTGGCTTGGCTTGGCTTGGCTTGGCACGTCAAGTCACGGCATGGCACGGCCCTCTCTCGAAGGATCATTTCTTTTACTCTCTCGATGGAAGCAACCAAAGGAAGCTCGAAAAAGTCGAAGCGCTTCTCTCTCTCTCTCTCTCTCTCTCTCTCTCTCTCTCTCTCTCTCTCTCTCTCTCTCTCTCTCTCGACCATTTCTTTCAAGCTTTAAACGATTCGCGATCGGTTCTTCTCTCTCCATCTCTCTCTCTCCATCTTTCTCTCTTTCTCACTCAACGCGAACAGCTGCAATATCGAAGCGTACTTCGCGAATCTATCATTAAGCCAAGAAAGGCGATTATTAACGCTTTCTCTCAGTGTTTCGAGCGTGACCAATGAATTTACGAATAAGTCCGGAGAAGTGGCAAAAAATGGCGGGCTCTCTCGATCGGGCAAGACGCAAAAATCTCGCTTAACCATCTCTCTCTCTCTATATATATATATATATATATCTCTCTCTATCTCTATCTCTATCTCTCTCTCTCTCTCTTTCTCCGGTTAATATCTCGTTGCTTAATTACCGTACGTTCGTAATGAATCGCGAAGGAAAAAATAAAAAAAAAAAAAGAAAAAGTACGAGAGGAGCATAACGGACGCAAACCAGAGCAGAGCAGAACGGTACAGAAGAGAACAGAGATGATGAGCGGAGAAGAGCGATACAGAAAAGAAGAAAAAAAAAAAAAAACAGAAAAAAGAGGATAAAGAGTGTGAAGAGAAACGGACCGAATGCAACGAAGTTATAATTGACAGCTCCTCGAAAAACTTGTAATTATTTCTGATTTCAATGTCTATGATTGATTATTTGAAAAAATTCGCCGCGGTATACGCATTTCCCTCTCGACGCTCTTCTCCCTCTCCCTCTTCCACCACTAAAAAAGAGAGAGAGAGAGAGAGAGAGAGAAAGGGAGAGAATTAAAAAAAAAAAAAAAAGGATTAAAATCGAGCGGTACATGCAAATTCTCGTCGTACATAAGATCGAGAACTATTATCAAGACTAATTTCGCCATAAGCACGGGGCGGTCGAAAACTCGTTTCCCGAGTAGTCTCGCGCGTCATTACGGCAACCCCGGTTCGTAAATGATGGAAGCGTGAGACGACTTTATGATTTATAAGAATTTCTTTTGATCCACGTCGTCCCGTTTCTTTTTTCTTGTGTATATACATATATGTATATATATATATATTTTTTTTTCTTTTCTTTTATTCTCTCGTTATTTCCTTCACGATAAATAAATAAATAAATATATATATATATATATATATATATATATATTTTGTTTCTTTTCATACTGTTCTCCTTCTTTCGAAACCCCTCTTCCCCGTTCCAAAGAGTCACGTAGTATTTCTTACGGATCGAGTAAGTACTCGTTAAATAATGATCGGGAAGTCCGAAGTGAAGAGATAAGAACTTAAATAACCGCGTACGGATTCACCGGAAACATGAAATCTACAAGAACGACGCATTCAGGATACGTCGTCGACCCGATACTCTCTCTTTCTCTCTCTCTCTCTCTCTACTAGAAAAGACCACCTGTGTGCGATAAATGCGAACCGCCTTGTGTTGCCCCTCGGTAGAATATATATCGAGTAAACACTTGCGATAAGACTAACAAAAAAAAAAAAAAAGAAAAAATATAGAAAAAAAACCGAGTATCGGTTATACGGCTAGGACAATTATCTTTACCGAGATTAAGAAAGAAGGAGAGAGAGAGAGAGAGAGAGAGAGATAGGTAGGTTCTGATTAGTACAACGAAAAGTACCTAATGTCGTCGATACGACGATACATTCTATTATATATGTATATATATATATTGTTTTCGACATTACGATATTACATTAACTAGAGAGAGAGAGAGAGAGAGAGAGAGAGAGAGAGAGTGTGTGTGTGTGTTCCCGGTATTTATAACGTATAATTATCATATATAATATCTACGGTATTATCGTTCGATCGAATAATTTTTTACCGAAGTATGCAACGGTATAGAGTCTTAAAAAATAATAACCCCCCGCTCCCCTCCCCTCTCCACCCCCCCCCTCTCGTTTCGCGATTAAGTCCGAGCGATCATGAGAACGAAGGGAAAGAATAAACGTAAGTAGTCTAAAAGAGTCGAAAGAGAGGGAGAGAGATAGATAGAGATACAGAGAAAGAGAGAGAGAGAGAGAGAGAGAGAGAAAGGGCCCGATGGACCCTCCTTTCGTATGATAATATATTCAAGGTTTAATAAGAATATCACCGAGATGCACCGTCGATGGCGTGTCTTTCAAGGCGACCAATAAACTCATGAAATTCGAGCGAATACAAAAAAAAAATAAAAAATCGTAAAAAAGAAGACTATATATAGAGAGAGAGAGAGAGAGAAAGAGAAAAAAAAATACGACATAGGACGAGGACAAGGACGTAGGACGAGGACGTAGGACGAGGACGATAAACGAAAGTTTCTCGTACGGTAGACACGGTATTGTATCGGGTTAAGAGAGTGATAGATATAATTTTCTTAGATAGATAACGTCTGGCATTGGGTTCATTAATTAATTTAATAATGCATGTGCTCTATCCTTCTCTCTCAAGCACACGCACGCACGCACGCATAAACATACCGACGAACGTACCACACGGTTTCTCCCTAAAATAAAAATAAAAAAAAAAAAAAAAGAAAGAAAAGAAAGAGAAAAAGAGAAAAGAAAAAACAAAACAGAAGAAAGAAAGGAAGAAAGGAAGAAAGGAAAAAAATTATCAATGCCAAGTGTATTTCTCACAGCGGGGTATATCGCGAAGCTTCTTGGTACGCATTAAGAGCGCAAATTACGACAAGGGCGACGTTACGACCGGCGATCGATCTTCGATTTTACGCACCGATAAAATCTCTTCTCTCAGGAGGGTGCGGGGACAAGAGAGGAGAGGGTGGGATGGGGTGGGAGAAAGGAAGGAAGGAAGGAAGGAAGGAAGGAAGGAAGGAAGAGAGAGAAAGGGATAGAGAGGGCTAAAAACAAAAACAAAAATAAGAGGAAGAATATGAAGAAAGAAAGAAAGAAAGAAAGAAAGAAACAAGTGTATACTTCTCTTCGAAACATCGTCGGATGTACGCGCGTTATTTTTTCCCTACCCCTCCCCTCCCTCACTCCCTTCCACCCTACATTACCACCACGACCACCGTCATCGGCCATTACTATCACCCTTTCTCCCTTCGATCTTCTTCTCGTTCTTTTCTTACACGTGCAACCAAAAAAAAAAAAAGGATAAAAAGAAGAGGAAACATACAGGGGGGGGGGGGAAAGAAAAAGAAAGACAACCCACGGGAAGAGAAATCGAAATGAAAGGAACGTAACGAGCGATGTTAGCCTAATTAACGGGGAAATACGTACGTGTTATTAGCCGAGGGTTAATTTCGAGGAAGAAAAAATGAGAGGGAAAAAGAAAGAAAGAAAATCGTCTTACACTCTTTGATTTTCTTTCCGTATATACACTTAAAGAAGCGTACACGACGGCGTAAGCTTCGTGAGATGATGATCTCGTAAGAGAGATCAGAGAGATGGAGCATGAGAGAGAGAGGGAGAGAGGAGAGGAGAGGAAGAAGAAGGAAGAAGGAAGAAGAAGAAGAACCGAATTAATTTCCTCTCGAGATGAGAGCGCGGAAGAAACGTGGATGCGTGTGGAGGGAGAGGGGTGGGAGGGGGTGAGGAAGAGGAGGAAAAAGAGACGAAAGGAAAGACCAAAGGCAACTTGATCGTTGACCGTCGTTTGACATACCATCCTTAGATGATGCTCCTTTTCGATCAGGGACGGCGGATCGATTTAAATATATAAATCTTTCAAAAGTTATTCTCGTTTGGGTTTCTTTATCGAGGAGGTAGAATGGATCGATATACGTACGTAAAAGTATATAACCCGCATGGATATATATATATATATATATATATATATATATATATATATATAAAACGAAATTTACAAAAAAAAAAAAATAAAAAAAAGCAGAAGGAAAAAAATAAAGAGAACGGTCAATTTATCCGAAGACATTGTACGTACACCTTTGACGTCTAAAGCTTAAGAAGAAGAAGAAGAAGAAGAAGTAGATGGTCCAAGAAAAAAGAAAGAGAGAGAGAGAGAGAGAGATCTGATAAATTATTTTCGAAGGATACATCCTCCGTGCTTATGCACTCTCTTTAATTTTGACGATGCTATCTTAAAACCCTTCAAGAGTGAATACGTTTCAAAGTTAACCCGATAAAATCAATTAAGAGTTTGAGAGTTACATATACTCGAATATAAAGAGAGAGAGAGAGAGAGGCGATCTTTTATACGTTGATATACATAAGCGTAGAGATTCGGTCCATGAAAAGGATTTCGTCTTTTTGTCTCTATATTTTAATAATAAGTTTATTTGCGAAATAAGATAATGATCGAACTAAGGTAGCGACGAGTCGTTAGGGATCGAAAGAAGAAGAAAAAGAAGAATAATGATAATAAGAGATAAGAAATAAGAAATAATAATAAGAAGAAGAAGAAGGATAGAAAGAACGAAGGAAGGTAAAAGTAAGTAGGTAGGTAGGTAGGTAGGTAGGTAGGTAGGGTTCGAGTCGCCACCGAGGAGGAGCGATCGTGTACGCCCCTGGCGATGGTGTCCGTGCGTTTCACGATTCACGATTCACGATTCACGTCGAAGAAAACCGAGCAATGCCGAAGAAGCGCACACGTGGAAAGAGAGAGAGAAAAAGAGAGAGAGAGAGAGAGAGAGAGAGAGGCTGGGGGCAAAGCGATCTCGTGGGAAAAAGGAGCAGGTGTGACTCGAGCGAGACTCCTCGGGTGCGAGGAGAGAGGAGAGAGGAGAGGAGAGGAGAGAGGAGAGAGGAGAGAGAGAGAGAGAGAGAGAGAGAGAGGACGGGCCTCTTCTTTACGAAGAGGATAGAAGAAGAGACGAGCCACGACACGCACGCACACGCACGCACGCACGCACGCCAAACCAACGACGAGCACGCACGAACGCACGCACGTACGAACGCACGTACGCACACGTGTGCTCGAAGCGTGTTGAACACGTGGTCGCTCCGCGGTGGGCGTGCGTGAAAGAATACTCCGAGAGGAAAAGCCGACATTGAAAGCAGAAAAGGGGCAAGTGCCGATGGAAAGCACGACGAAGAACATGCGGGCAAGAGAGAGAGAGAGAGAGAGAGAGAGAGAGAGAGAGAGAGAGAGAGAGAACCCGGATAAAACGGACGAATAAATATTTATAAAGCTATTAACGAGATTTTCTCGAAATAAGTGTATATCTTTACGAAATCTAAAACATTATTAATCAAAACGAATGACAAAAATCGATATTCTGTAACGAGAAAAAGAATGGAAAAAAAAAGAAGAATAATAATAGAAAAAGACGACGACGAGGATGCAAAAAAAAAAAAGAAAAAAGAATAACGATCTTTTAATATATATATATATATATATATATATATAAATTGTCGATCCGAGTTCAACAAGCGTCGTTGTCGATCGAACTTTTTTTTGTCCGACGTACGCGGTGGGAAGAGAAAAACAAAAGGGGGGAGGGGCGGGGGAGGGTGAAGGGGAGGATAAAAAAAGAAAGAAAGGAAATTAATTACAAGAAGCGTGAACGCGTATAAATCTGTTAACTAGGAGCGTTAAAAAATTAGGAGGGGGAAAAAGAAATAAGGAAAAACACGTTTCTCTTAGCCAGTCGGCGAACGACGAATGGTTTTATCCATTATCCACTTTGCGATCGTGTCGAGGGTCGATATCTTTATCGAGTCGTGAGGGCAGGAGTTATGAGGCAATCGTGAAGACTCTCTCTCTCTCTCTCTCTCTCTCTCTCTCTCTCTCTCGTCGGCCGATATGCTCGTAGGTGAAGAGGGAAATATCGTTGAAACGACTTAATAGTACGTTCCGCTCGAGCGTGTTCTATTTATAACGACGAGCGGCAACAGGTTAACGGTTACGTTTAAGAAGTAAACGTTTAATATCTTTATTGTTGATAATCGAATTAAATTCACCGTTTGTTCAATTGTTTAGTTAGTAAGTAAGTACATACATACATACATACATATATACACACACACAAACACACACATATATATATATATCTGAAAGATATTTTTTTGTTCGAATTTATTTTTATTTATTTTTTTTTATTCATATATATATATATATATACATATATATTTTTTTTAAATTTGATATATATATATATATATGTATATGTATATCGTTCGTGCGAAAATTTCGTTTTGATTATATTCCCATTAATTAAATTTCGATCGAGAAACTTATATCAAACCGGGTATAAACATCTGTCGTCCAGAAGGAGATTTTCAATCGTTTCGAGGCGACGTTCCGGGGCGATAAAAATTGGACTTTTAAGGAGTTATCTCTCTCTCTCTCTCTCTCTCTCTCTCTCTTTCTATCTATCTCTGTTCTTTTTTCTTCCTTTCTTTCCTTCTTTCGTTTTTTCTTTCTTCCCTCTTTCACGAACTGCTCGGAAATGAGCTAATTTTTCGTCGATATCTTTTTCTACGATCAGATAAGAATTTAACACGAGACACGAAGGCGGTCGGTCTTTGAGAGAAAAGCTCGTACTCGTCGTATCTCGGCAAGCCGCCAAATTATCGGAACAGATGTCAACATATATATATATAATATAAATGTAGTTATATCGGATCCGGTGATATTAAATTTAAAATTAAAATCATTCCGCTCGCAATATTTCGTTCGATGGCCCGACACGACGACGACGACGACGGTGGCGAATATATATATATATATATATATATATATATATATATATAAATATATATGTATATATATAAAAAGAGAGAGAGAGAGACATTCGTAAATTTCTTTGACATCTTAACTCGACTCGCGAGTAGTGCGGTGCTTGCTCGTTCGCTCCTTACATAAAACGCGCGGGAGCCTTTCCTCTTTTGCCAGCTGAGAATGAATATCTCGCTACGAGATACGTCGAACGAACGTTCTCTTCGATCGTACACGATAACGAAACGTTGTCCTTGCTCCTTGATCGTTAGAAGAAATTACTTTAGAAATATATATATATACTATCTCACATAGATCATAAACAACAATGCTCTCGATCAAATCGCAAAAAAAAGAAGAATTAAAATTATTAAAAGAAAAAAGAAACTCAAATTAAAATTACTTCGTGACACGTAATATAATTAATTTCTTATTAATAATTTCCCATGTTAAAGTTCAAATATCGAAACTTCGAACTCTTTACGATCGTACGAACATAAATTAAATAAATAAATAAATAAACTACGCGCAATTAGTTGCGTACGATATTTATCGATCGATCGATCGATCGATCGATCGAGAGAGAGAGAGAGAGAGAGAGACAGATGATTTAAATTTAAGCGAATTAATCATCGTAAATCGATGATTCGATCCGATCGTTCGATCGTATAAATCTGGCCCTGCGAAAGAAAGCGAAGCGAAGAGAAAGAAAAGAAAAAGAAAAAAAAGAAAAAAATCGAAGAACTTTGAAAGGGCGATGCAAGTTGGATGGAAAGAGAAAGGGGAGTAAGGGAAAGGGAAAAGGGAGAGCTCGTTATACCGGTCCTTGGCAAGGAACTTTGTTCGTCTCATCGAACAACGACGACAACGACGACAACGGCGATGACGATGATGATGACGATGATGACGATGACGGTGATGATGACGATAACGACGGAGAGGAATTTTAACTCGTTCATGGAACTGTCAAACGTAAACTCTTTCTCTTTCTCTCTCCTTCTTGTCCTGGCAGTTCGTACGAAGTCTGCACGTCGAATAAATACCGTCGATAGAAGTAACGTCGCGTTTTGGAGATCCTCCCCACCCTCCTCTCCCCTCCCATCCTTCCTTACCGCCGTTCTCTTCTCCATTAGCATTTCAAGGTTACCACGTGTACGAGGACACAGGGCCGATGTATTCCCGAATAAACGCGGGACTATTATCGCGACTTTGTTTACGCCATTTCTTTCTGTTTCTTTTTATAATCTTCGTTGACATCAACTACGGTGACGCATCGCCGACGATATTTATATATATATATATATTTATATACCATTGCGAAATAACGTATCATTATCGATGTTTAATATCCTACTACGTCTAGATAATATTTACATCGATAGAGTTACATTGTGTGTGTCTATAAACGAGAATATAAATGTTTTGTACAGGTATATATGCAATAATATACAATAGCTATACGGTATAAAATATAATTATAATTTTATAAATAAATTTTACTATTACATATATATGTGAAAATAAATAATAAATAAATAAATATATATATATATATATATATATATATTTCTTTTTTTACGCAGAAAAGAATATGTAAGAGGCTCGTCGTATAAACGCGCGTTCGATCGTCGAGATAAATATATGAAATATTAACAAAAATTAAACAAAATTGTTAATAGATATTCGACCAAATCGTTACTAATAGCAATTTCTCTCTTTCTCTCTCTCTCTCTCTCTCTCTTTCTCTTTCTCTCTGTCTCTCTCACTCTCACTTTCTCGTTAAATGTATCGTACGTACTTACCCGTCCCATAGACGACCACCACCAACACACACCACCACTACTATTGCTTCTACAACAGAAAGTAGAGAGAAGAAAGGAAAGAAGGTGGGGAAAGGGGCAAGGGGAGAGGAGAAGGAGGAGGAGGAGGAGGAGGAGGAGGAGGAGGGTAAGAATGGAACGAATGGGATCACCAAAGAGAGACGTATGTACACACGTTTCTCGCACACGACCTCCACGCTTCGTGCACGCTCTCGCGCTCCGAGTTCCTCCGTTAGAACCGAGGGCGGACCTGTTGATATTCGAGGGAGGGGATAGAAGGAAAGGAGGGGTGGGACAGGCAAATAGAGAGAAAGAGAGAGAGAGAGAGAGAGAGAGAGAGAGGAAAAAAAGAAAGAGAGATATAATACAAGAAAAAAGACAAAAATACCTACGGTCGAAGACCAGAGGGGGATGGTTGGATGGATGGATGGATGTGGCCCCCGGTTTACGAATACCTTCGGATGGCCAGGACCCCTTTTAAAAGTCCTCGACGGGGTCAATGAAACGCGACCTCGTCCGTTAAACGATGGCCGCCGCGTTAAAGGGAATCGTGAATTGCTTTCTCTTTTTAAATTGAATAAAAAAAAAAAAAATGAATCATTTCGATCATCGAACGAACGAAGGGACGATAATAATAATAATAATAATAATAATAATGATAACAATAATTTAAAAAAAACATGATTTCGATTCTGTCAATGAGAGAGCACGTTTTCTTTTTTTTATTATCCCATCCCTCTTATATCACTTTTCCTTCTGTTATTATCCATCGTTGCCCGTTGACCCATTTAATTTCTTTGTTTCTTCTTTTTGAGAGAGAGAGAGAGAGAGAGATGAAATCGATAAGGGGGTTGTCGCGCGAAGAAAATTTAACGGAGAAAGGAAAGAAAGGAAAGGAAGAATGAAAGAAAGAGATAAAGATAGAAAAGAAAGAGGAGGGTTGGGAAGTCGCAAGTTGAAAACGACAGTGGCGGCGGCGGCGGCGGCGGTGGTGGTAGTTCGGTGGTGTTGGTGTTGTTGTTGGTGGTGATGGTGGTGGTGGTGGTGGTGGTAGCGGCAGCAGCAGCAGCAGCAGCAGCAGCAACAGCAGCAGCAACAGCATCGAGGACAGGTGGCGACGAGACGAGAACCAGGGAACCTCGGAGGCACCGAGTTCTCACGCGCGAAACTTCCAGCTGCCATCGGAGAGATATACAGAACGATTCTCTTGCTCCGATGGCAGGCAGTCGCAACGCACGGCGAGTCGCCACCACGCCGACGAATTCACCACCATCAAGACCATCACCACCCCATCATCGAGAGAGAAAGAGAGAGAAGGAAAACTACTTGACAATGTCTCTCGGTAGAACGCAGATAGAAAGCTGCATTCTTATACCACGCGGAAATAATCGACAGATGCTTGCGG
Source organism: Dolichovespula sylvestris (assembly GCA_918808275.2). NCBI lineage: Eukaryota > Metazoa > Arthropoda > Insecta > Hymenoptera > Vespidae > Dolichovespula > Dolichovespula sylvestris. The sequence continues at coordinate 8,681,474 of OU964969.1, read as the reverse complement.
TTGGTCAGGAATCTAAATATCCAAAGAGAGAGGGAGAGAGAGAGAGAGAGAGAGGGGGGACTGCTTCTTTAACCGTTTAGCTTTCTTCTTTTCCCTTCTCTCTTTTTCTATCGCTCTCTCTCTCTCTCTCTCTCTTTCTCGCTAGCTCGGTCTCCTTTACCCGTCCATTAACCAAGTATAACTGCATACTTAATTATTCAAGAGTCTTTGATTCGCGGAGATAGGTTGTCGATGTTTCAAAACGATAAAATCCGTAATGAAATAAATTAATAAAAAAAAAAGAAAAAAAGAAAGAAAGAAAAGAAAAAAATATATTAAGTACGTCGTCGAGTGTAATCGAATATCGTATTGGAGGTAATTAGAACGAGTGCCGCTGATAGTTACCGATGTATAAACACATATCTTACATATATACATCTATATATATATATATATATATATATATATATATATATATATATATATATATATATATATAAGGATACGCCGAGAAAAACGTAAAACGTAGGTAATGACAAGAGGACGAGTTTGTTTATCGATATGTCGCAAGATAAGTTGGTTCAATCGAGTACGTTGGAATATCGCGAAATAATTTACATACAACCCGTCTCCGTATAAACGTATGTACACACACACACACACACAGATATATATATATATATAAATCGATGTTCGAGATAAAGACCAGCATTATCGCGGTTAACGCTTAAGGCGTTCCCCCGAACGATCGATAAACGGTTGTTCTATACTCCTCATCGAGAGAAGCGATGAGATCCCACGGTGAGAGAACCCTCGGGTGGATCGACGAGGCGTTAATGATCGATCGATCGTAGGAAGGCAACGATTCGAACGATCGGATTATCCACGTATCGGCCCACCTTATAACTTATTCCGATCGTACGAGAGTTAATATAGCTTCTGGTTTCTCCTTGTAATCCGATGCCCGATTTTCTTGGTCGCCGCCGCCACTACCACCACTACCAACCCCACCGATTCGAAAGGAAAGAGAGGAGGGTGAGAATACGTTTAAGCTCATTATCCGTATTATTTCAAATTTGTCTCGGGGCTTTACACGCGATTCGGAATGCAAATCGAAAAATATTATAAGCGAGCTTAAATATGCTCCTACGGTTACGTGCCTATATATATATATATATATATATATATATATATATATATATATACACGGATAAGCGTGGTTACGATATAACAAATCTCCGATCGTATTACCTTATAATAATACTACCTTTCCCTCATTTCGATCAGTATACGGAGTCACTCAATTATGCCCTCCTACCCTATATTACGATTCGATTTCATACCCAACGTCGTAAGAATTTTCGATTTCAATCAATTCTCTCGAGATACGATCAAGCGCTGATGATCAGTAATGATAATGATAATAATAATAATAATAATAATAATAATAATAATAATAATAATAATAATAACAACAACAACAACAATAACAACAACAATGAGGACGACGACGATTGGAGGATCGCCAGCGAAAGAATACCCCTACCCCCCCTCTCGTACGTGCGCTAATTTCGTATAAAAATGAAACGCACTTAAACGATTCCAATCTCCGATCGCCAATGGATCCTTCGACAACTGCCATTGTGATACACACACACCCCACCTACCACCTACCACCTATCCCCCCACCCCACCCACCTCCTAACCACCGTCACCGCCAACACCTGCTGTTCGCTCTTAATCAACGAAGGGGGTTAGAGAGACGCGACATTATGACCTTCCATGCAACAGGTTATCCTTCCATCCGTTCTCCCTCCCCCCGGCCTCGACTCCGCCCCGTACCTTATGTACCCCCTTCACTCCACCCCTTGAGAATAGGACTCGGGTCGAATCAACGGCTTCTACTCTCTCTCTCTCTCTCTCTCTCTCTCTCTCTCATGCTCGTTGGGTCTAAGCGCGAGCAGAGTGAGAGATAGAGAGAGAGAGAGAGAGAGAGAGAGAGAGAGAGAGAGAGAGAGATGGAGAAAGCAGGACAAAAGACCCTCTCTCTTTTTCTCTTTCTTTTTCTTTCTCTCTCTCTCTCTCTCTTTCCTTCTCCTTCTACCTCGGAATAATCTCGGAGGTCTTGCTCCAGCACGAGCTCACCACGTGCTCGACGCTTGCTCTCGCCATGCGCGGCGCGCGCCACGCATGCGCCGCCCGCTACCGTGCGCAGCTCGTGCTGCGCGCGCGTCTGACCTGGACTACCTTCTCCCCACTTCTTTCCCGTTCTACCACCTCCCACTCTCTCTCTCTCTCTCTCTCTCTCTCTCTCTCTCTCTCTCTCTCTTTCTCTCTCACTTCTTTCTTTCTTTCTTTCTTTCTTTCTTTCTTTCTTTCTCTCACTCGCTCGTGGAGACGTGCGCCGGAATCGTGCGCTGCTCGTGCGCGCCCCGCTATATATCTTTCTCTCTCTCTCTTTCTACCTCTCCGCCACTACCTCCTACCTCTCTCTCTCTCTCTCTCTCTCTCTCTCTCAACTCGATTCCCACTTCTCTTGCTCTTCTCTTACAATTTTACCAGTCTCTTATCTGTCCGTATTCTCGGCTGCTGCGTTGCGCGTGTCCTACCTTACCCTCCCAACCCAACCCTACCCAACCCATCCCTCCCTCCCTTCTTTTCCCTTCTCTTCTCTTCTCTTCTCTTCCTCCTCATCCTCCCACCCTCTCACCTGTTCCCTCTTTTTCCCTCGTACCCCTCCGCAAACCGCGTGGACGCCTTTAACGAACGCACGCGTGGCGCTTCCAAGTTGTCCGTCCAGGTAGCTCGGTGGTGATCATCGTACACACACACACACTTACACACACACACAGAGCACACTTATGCACACGTGCACATACACACATTAAATCGTACATTCGTCGTACATAGATGCGGCTTTCTTCAAACGTGTTTGCGTACCCCCCCTTCTTCGTCGGTCCATTATTTTTCTATTCTTCCCTTCTTTCTTTTTTTTCTTCTAACCCTCTCCTCTCTCTCTCTCTCTCTCTTTCTCTTTTTCCTTTATCTTCTGTTACATTAACAGTGTAGCAAAGGTATGGAGCGTTTATTAATCCGCTCTGGAATGGACTCCATGATTTCGTCCCCATGTTGAGACTCATCGCCAGAACCGTTCTCTCTCTCTCTCTCTCTCTCTCTCTCGTAGATCCTTTCTTTATCGTCGAATAATTAAAGTTTTTGGAATTTAAATATAAGAATTATAGAAAAAAAAAAAAAAAAAAAAAAACAGTAAAAAGAAAAAGAAAATTAATGAAGTCTATGAGAACGACGACGATTCATCCTACTTGAAACCGAATAATATTTATTGTTACCAATAAATAAAAAAAAAAAAAAAAAAAGAAAGAAAATTGTTCGTCAAGATAAAAGAGATCGTTCGTCTCGCACATCGTTCGTCGATAAAAAATAAATAAATAAAATAAATTCGTGACAAATCAATGGAACAAAAGTCGAGGAGGGAGTGTGACGAGTGAAAAGAAACGAAGAGAAAAGTAAAATAAAAAAAAAAAAAAAATGAAATAAAATAAAATAAAGAAAAAGAAACGAGAGAGACGAAGAAAATTGGTTAAAAAGGAACGAAGGATAAAAACGCTTTTGGGGAAACGCAATTTACCGTCTGTCACCGGTGCTCGAGCGGGGGTTGCGGGGGAGAAGGGCAGCGGGGGGGGGGAGGCGGGGGGGTGTACGAGAGAAGGGTGAGAGGACGGAACGGATAACGAAGCGCAGAAAGTAGTACCTTGCAGTTGTTGGCTACCATCTCCTTCCCTCCCCCCCCCCCCGCGCGCCCTCGTAAGCCCTTCGACCGTCCTTCGAGCTCACCGAGCAGAAAAGAGAACGCCGCCGTCCACCCTCGGAGCGAGCCTACGAACGACACACGCAGAGCGCATGCGCGGCCACGCTGACGGTATAAAAGACGCGAAGGCCTCATCCTCAGCTCGCATTCAATCACACCTACTCCAACCGTTACCATACGTCCGAAACCGTAAAAAGGGAAAGAGGGCTTAGAAATAGATACCAAACGTACACGTATCTGTTATTCTGTCAAAAAGAGAGAGAAAGAGATATATATATATATAGAGAGAGAGAGAGAGAGACGATCGATTCGCAAACTTGATCCCAGCCTCTTGTTGTTAAACAAATACACCCTCGTAAACTGGTGTAGCTTAACATTGTCAAAGAGAAAGAGAGAAAAGGGAGGGAGAGAGAGAGAGAGAGAGAGAGAGAACTGTTATTCGAGGACTCCAGTCTTACAAGTCGAGTTGTAAGGAATCCTCGAGAATCACGGACTGGTTTTTCATCGATCTCACGTACGTTTCCCGTCGAGACATGAAGAACAAGATCAAGAACAAACTAACCTCAAACTCGATCAGCGTCGTCGGTCTACGGGCTAAGAGATTCCTTGAGAAGGCCTCGAGGGCACTCGGTAGGTGTTACGACGAATTGAATCGTCGTGTTCGGATCGACGACTGCAAGGTGGATCGAGAAAATCGTATAAACGAGATCAGGATGATGGAGGCCGAGGATGTCGTACGTTTCATCGACGAGAACACGGAGAACGAGCTAAGGGAATTGGGTAGAACGATCGATCGATTTCGGTCCATCTCGATCGATTCTCGATCCTTTGGAATTGTCGATCGGATCGAGGATTTTGCATCGTCTTACGGAGAGATTAAGAGCCTGATCGAGGACTACGAGGACGAGGACGAGGACGAGGACGAGGACGAGGACGAGGACGAGCGTATTTTGGGAAATTTTTTGTAAGCAGATAGTACGGCCATTTTTCTCTAAGTAATCCGATTATTCGTATATTCGATTTATCATTAGGCCCGATCTTTTTCCTGCCCTTTGGATTCTCGCGTATAGAATATCGTAGTTATTATATATATGCATGTATGATGTATGTATGTATGTATGTATGTATGTATGTATATCAATAACGATCACACAACTCTTGGTTCTAAAGCTTTAAATGGACTTTAGCGCGATTAAAAGTGACGAAATTAGGATAATTTCAATCCCAATTTCGTTCAACAATCGTCTTTTGCAATATTTAGGATATTAGAATTAGATTAAGATTAATTAGCATAGGTATCCCCTCGTTGCGTTTAAAACTGTGATATTAGGTTACTACGTAGATATTAAAGAAAAAAAATTATATATATATATATATATATATATATATATATATATATATATATATGATGATACGTAAATGTACCTTATACGTTAGATTATATATAATAACGTCGAACTACGTTCGATAATATAGGCCGCCCAGTGCATAGATATTTGTAATTTGATTCGTCTGTGATAAGCGATAAAATGGATCTCTAAGGATATTAATAATCGTATATAATAATCGTATGAATATGTATGTGCACGTAAAAACTGTGATAGAAAAAGAAAAAAAAAATTATTTTTTTTTCTTTTTCCTTTTCTTTTTTTTTTTTTTTTTTTTTTTTTTTTAGAATGTATTTGTTATCTGTGATACCGAACGGGGCAAGAAAAAGATCGTTTGTTTATGATATTAGAACTGATCTCAAGATATTCTTTAAGATAAATCTATAACTAACGTGTCTTCCGATATTTGCAATATTAGCTTTTAAGATAATCGAAACTGTGATAATAGTTCGTAACGTTAAAAAAAAAAAGAAAAAAAAAAAAAGAAACGAAGGGATACAATTAATCGTAGGTTTATAATTTTCTTTTCGTTTTTTCTTTGTAATATGTTTCTTCATCTTCTTTCGTTTTTCCTTGATTTCTCGAATCATACCTCAAGGCGTTATTTTGTGATACATAGATGATTATCGATCGCTCGAAACGAAGTGATCGTGCGATCGATATCTCTTTTCTCTGATTCATTTATTACTCGAATTTCGTGTGTCGATTATTATTGGATTTTGCTGTGTTCGTTTAAAAAAAATGTATGTAATTTTTCAACTCCGTTTTACTTTTGAATATCATCTCTATTCTACGTATAACTTTAGTTTTACTCGTACGTACGTATATCTATTTAAATTGTGTTGCGTTTTCGTTTTCTCTCTCTCTCTCTCTTTTTTCTTTGTTTCGTCTTTACCACTAAATTGGACAGCATGATCCAATTGATTAGTTTTGTGTTTAAGTTGTGATTGTAATTGCTTTTGAATGAATAAATAAATAAATACTGTGTGACATTTCTACGTATAACGAGTTATATTTTTATGTACCTACGATACCTCCCCGTTCATCCTTACTTTCATTAAGAAATATTTTAACGAGAGACTTGGGTGTGTGTATTTGTTAACGAAGAAGGAAAAGAAAAGTAGAAAAAAAAAAAAATTACTCAATAAAATCCTAAAAAAGAAATCTAAGAAAAAGGTGTGAATCATTTAATCGTTATTATTACTACGTACTTACAAAATATCGAAATTATGTCGTTCGAAAATCCGACGATAAGTCGGACGTTAAAAATATTTTTAACGAATATTTTAAAAATACTTTTAAGAAACAAAAATAATATAACGAATATTATTTTTAGTCTCGCGAAATGAAGCGAAGTAATCGTCACTGTACCTTCTTGATAGACGTGCATTAAAAACTTAGAATCTACGCTAATGATTTCGAGAAGGACGGATGGAGAAATGATTTTTCCGAAATAAAAAAAAAAAAATAAAATAAAATAAAAAAAATACACAGACAGACAAACAGACCGAAACATTTCCCGCTTCTTCGCAAAAAGTTCGTTGCCCCATCTATCACGGGACCCTTCAACCCTCTGAACCTGACGAACTTTCCTTGCTGATACATAGATGGCGTTCGTTAAAAGGGCCGCATATTATGCCCTTCTATTTCGCGCTCATATAAAAAAGAAAAAGAAAAAAATAAAAAAATAAATATATACGTGAAAAAAGAAATAAAAAAAAAACGAAAGAAAAGAAAAAAAAAAGATTAAAAAAATCATTTGCATATTACTAAACGCGAACGTAATAGGATCCTCCGGTCGTTCGCAAGTTCGAAAATTTCGTAGTATTTAAAAACGTTGAAAAAAAAAAAAAAAGGGACGTTCGACGTTCTGTCCCGCGCATTTCTTTTTATGCGTGGAAAGAAGTGAGGATAATAATAAAAAAAGGAAAAAAAAAAAAAGACAAAAAAATAAAAAAAATAAAGTTGATTAATACGTCGAAGACGAATTGTCGGGTAACAACACGTGACACGATATTTTATATATATATATATATATCATAAAATTCGATGCTACACAACCTTCATATATACGCCCATTAAAATTCTCCCCTGCGATGTATATAACATATATGTGTATATATAAAAGGAAAAAAAAAAAAAAAGAAAAAAATAAAGAAAAGAAAAGAGAAAAAATGGAAGGGAAAAGAAGGTAAGAAGAAGGCAAACGATCGAGATGAGAAGAAAGATCTCGGAGCGATTGCGTCTCCGAGGGCTCGAAAAAAAAATATTACTCTCTTCTAGGTGGTGGGTGGGAGGGAGGGTGAGGAGGGGGAGGGGAGGGGATCAGATTACCTACATTAACCGTCATTATATGCTGGTAGCCAAATACCTGAAAGCCTTCATTATATTTCTTACGATTCAATACAACTTTCCATTTAGATTATCGGCCTGATCTTCGCGGATCAAAAATAGCCTAACGCGCGGGGAACGTGGTTCTGACAACAAAAAAAAAAAAAAAAATAAGAAGAAGAGAAGAAAAGGAAGAAGAAGAAGAAGAAGAAGAAAAAAAAAACGTCGCAACATGATACGCCACACGATAGAAGAACTTAGGTAGGTAGCAGAGACCCTTTGGGTTAGACCTAAGATTGGTCTTAGGTAGACCATACAGAAGAGAGAGAGTCTTAACTTGAAAGATTTTACGCCACATAAAAGAATTCTTCCACGATCTTTTCTCTCTCTCTCTCTCTCTCTCTCTCTCTCTCTCGTTCTCTTATACGATCACGGGACACCCTCTATAATCTTCATCCCAAAGTGGCAGAGTATTGGGTTACGTTTTCGAAACTTTTCGAAAATATTGTCAAATATTTTTGATACCCAACGAGAGAGAGAGAGAGAGAGAGAGAGAGAGAGAGAGAGAGAGAAAGGTCCGACAACGACCCTTCCATTCGCTGAAAACGAGTATCCTGTATCTTTTAAATATTTTTTTGTTTTTATTTCTTTATTTTTATAATTTTTTCTTTTTCTTTCTTTTTTTCTTTCTACCACCGACACATCGTCTCTCACAAGTAAATTATTACGGGGTTGCTCATTCGTACTTAAGTAACTCCGAAGATTTTTTTTTGTTCTTTCCTTTCTTTCTTTCTTTTCTTTTCTTTTCTTCTTTTTTTTTTTTTTTTTTTTTTTTTTTTAATGCGACCACAATCCAATCACGTTAACCGACGAACAAAAAAGAAAAAAAAAAAAAAAAACAAAAAGAGAAAGGAAAAAAAAGGGGGAACGCACACGAGTGTATTCGCGAGAAGGAAGAGAGAGAGAGAGAGAGAGAGACACGTTCACTTCATTTATCCCAGTCAGACGAATACATTTACGTCCCTTTAGGATACTGACGATACCCTGGCAAATTTTTAAAAGACGTTTCTTCCCCCACCTCCTCACCACTTTTGTAAGACAACCCAGCATTATGGAGTGATTTTCGAGTTATTCCGACTTATTCCACGCACAAAGGGCAACCCAGGCCCTTTTCGGATCTCCTATTGTAGTATAACTTTCTCGCGACATTGGCGTCGACTACTCGTCTCTCTCTCTCTCTCTCTCTAAACGACAATTCCAACATTCGTTACATCTTTTAAATATAAATAAAAAAAAAAACACACAGGCGCGCAGAGAAAAATCGCTTTACAAATTAACCCCCAACTGATTTTCACCTCCAACCGATTTCTTTCGATAAAAATCAAATAAATAAATAAATGAATGAATAAAAAAAGAAAAAAGGCAAAAAATTATCGTTCGCCTCTTCGTCATCGAATTATTACTCGGTAAAAAATGTGTTTTTTTTTTCTTTTCGTACAGATAACTCGTAACATTTTTCAAAAACGATGCTGAAGATGCGATGCAAGAAAGAAAGAAAAAGATAAATAAATTGACGAAAAAAAAAAGAAAAGAAAAAAAAAAAATAAGAACGATGCCGAGACGAAGGTCGACGAAAGCGTTGATATAGGGCTCAATTTTGACCCTACGTCAATGGAAGGGCACCGTGGGGTGAGCATGGGGGATAGGAGGAGGAGAAGGAGGAGGGTTCGAAGAGCAGCGCATACTGTCTCGAGGCTTAGCGAGACCCGTGTCTTCCGAAGAATATCATGGGTAGACAAATTTCGTAAAAATGTACCTTTTCGACTCTTAAAAGGGACAATTATTGTATTATTTGACGCCGTTTAAGCTTGGAAAAGCGAAGTTAAAGACTTTCCACGGATCGGATCACACTCTGAAAAGGGAATCTCTTTCTCTCTCTCTCTCTCTCTCTCTCGGGAAACCGTAAGAATAATACTCGAAGATTTCTACCAGAGAAATAGAGAAATAGAGAGAGAGAGAGAGAGAGAGAGAGAGACTCGATTGTAAAAATAATTCACAATGTGATGATTCGAAGAAGTTATTCTCCCGAAGGCCGAACAACACAGGCCCGGGCGAACGGGACAAAACGAAGGAAATATTTTTGAAATATTCAATAACCAAAAAAGAGGAGGTGTCTCCAGGTGTTGGTCGCTTTTGGCTTATTGGCTCTGATGATAGACTGATATTAAGTCGCACATAACGTCAAAATCTTCGACCGACTTATAAACATCCCTTTTTTTTTGCGCTAGGTGAACGCACCGCACCCTCTCTCTCCTCCCATTACCACCCTCCACCCTTCACCCTACTCGAAGCCTCTCCTTCGACTACCATCGGCCACATCTTCTTCTTCCTCTTCTTCTTCTTCGAGGAACCTTCGAATTACCCGATACGAACTGAGATTCGACGAAACGAGTTATATTAAGGGAGAAAAAAAAAATAAATAAATAAATAAATAAAATAAATAATACATCCGAAAGTTAAACAATTTTCGAATCGAGCCTCTAACGTCAAATGGAGAAATCTTGGATGAAAGGGAAAAGAAAAGAAAAACGAAAAAAAAAAAAAAAAAAAAAATAGGTTTTTTTTTTCGAGCGAGTCATCATTCGAGATCATTTCGTTGATACTTAAAACTCGAAAATAAAATACTTAGCCCGTGTCGACGAAATCGAGATTGGATCGAAAAGGAAATACGGAAGATGAATCGAACCGTGTTCCTCCCTTCTTTTCTCTCTCTCTCTCTCTCTCTCTCTCTCAATCTCTCTCTCCCCCCATTTAGGTAACAATTTTTCTTTAGGTTCCACGACAATAATATCGGCTCGCGCGAAATAACACGACACGGCCAAGCCTATTCCCGTTTACAGCACAATCCTCCCACGCATTCTGGCCAATTCGTCGAAGAGAAGAAGAGGAGGAGGAAGAGGAGGAGGAGGAGGAGGAGGGGAAAAGAGAGAATCGAGTCCCTCGCACTCGGCTAGACATCGGTGTCTTATTATATACGGAGATGCCTCTTCGGAGGTCTCTCTCTCTCTCTCTCTCTCTCTCTCTCTCTCTCTCTCTCTCTCTCTCTCTCTTTCTCTCTCAAGGCGAGGGGACTTGAAGAGAGAGTCCGCCGATTCTCCTTTGTGAACACGTGCACGAGAAATCGTAAATCTAACTAAAGAAAAGCCCATTCCATAGAAAATGAGAGACGTCTAGCGAGAAAGAGAGAAAGAGAGAGAGAGAGAGAGAGAGAGAGAGAGAGAGAGAGAGAGAGAGAGAGAGAGAGAGAAAGATATATATATATACATACTTGCAGAGCACATAGAGACCAAGAAGAGACATCCATAGACCTCGAGGAAACCTATACTAAGTGGATAATGGGCCAGTGGTGTAGTCGACTCCTCGATCAGGAGACCTACCCGTAAGCGTTACCACTTTGAAAGGCTCTACGTAATCCCGAGGGAGCTACGACCATGTTCTGCTTCGAATAGAACATATATATATATATATCCAGGAAACGCGCAAAGGACCACTAAACTTCTCGACGTTGAAGATCCATTGTATATCGGCTGTATCCTCCTCCATTGTAGAAAGCGGCTGAATGATAGAAATATTTGTATCTTAGGACTTCTAAGCTACGAGACTCTAGTGTACGTCCAACTCTCTCTCTCTCTCTCTCTCTCTCTCTTTCCTCCTATCTCAACAAAGAATCAATAAAAGATGAAGCTTATCTTACTGCACAACGAGGACAAAATTACCTTTTGTCGTCCGTTCACCGTCAATTTTGCTTTCGAAACGTTCTTTACTTTCAATCGATCGGTGCTACACACACATATATATATATTTGATTGAAATTGGAATCGAATAAAGACAATTTGATAAATAATACAAATCTCTATGTGTGCGCGTGTGTATTAACGGAAGGGACACTCGAAAGTATCGCAGATCATAAATGAAATAATTTCGGATGTTTTCTCTATGTTTTTTTTTTCTTCTTCTTTTTCTTCCTAACCCCTTTTTTTCCTTCTCTCTCTCTCTCTCTCTCTTGATAATTAACCGTCGACGTACGTTATCCATAGAAGGACGTTACATACGTGCAACGAATCGAATCCCAAGCTTTCAACGGAGTCACCACCTTCGTTAAGGAGTCCGGAGAAAAGTGGAAAACTAAAACCAATAAGGAAAACTATTGCTATTGGGGAGGGGTGTGGCGGGATTAACAAACGGGTGGAAGTTAACGGCAGCTAAACGTCATTAAGGGATATATAGGGAAGGAAGGGACAGAACAGACCAGACGAAGAGATAGAGATAGAGAGAGAGAGAGATAGAAATTTGACCTTTCGTTGAGCCCTGTCGTCCAAATGTTTTCGACGACCGTTTTAAATATATGAAAAAGACGATGGTGAGTAAAGAAGGGTAGTTTTTATCTCTCTCTCTCTCTCTCTCTCTCTTTCGTTTCTTTCTTGCTTTCCAAAAATCTTTCCTTGTCGTCAATATTTGTCAAATGAAAGGAGAACGAGACAGAGACAGAGAGAGAGAGAAAATACGAATGTAGTCAATGGGATTTGTCAGAATAGTTTCAACTTTCGAGCAAGGACACGTGTGCTTGTGGCTCGCATTACGGACGTAAAACACTTCTTTCTTTTTTTTTTTTTTTTTTTTTACGAAGGTTCCCCCAAATTTTGCGCACATGCCTGAACATTCCCACCCTTCCTCCCTCCCACCCTTGTCCCACTTGCTGACCCAATGTCAGTCACGCGGTGGTCGTACGTTCACATACGTATATACATACATACATACATACATATACATACATACATAAATATATATATATATATATATACTATAATATATATAATATATATATACTATATACTTTACGAAGGGTGTTACAGGCTCTACACCCTTTTCTCTCTCTCTCTCTCTCTCTCGAACCAATTATTATTACTCTTGGATCGAGCACTTCCGCTCGCCCTTCGGGCTACTCGAGCGAGAGAGATAGAGAGATAGAGAGAGAGAGATGGAGCATACATATTCTCATACGAAATACGAACCCCTTCGCACGTTTTTCTTCAGGCGACTTTTGACATCGCCAAGATCGGCCGCTTCCTGCTTCCGAGAATATGATCCATGATGCTGCCTGTTGCCGTTGCTATTGCCGACGCTTATATGCTGATGATGCTGCTGTTTTCCGAACTTGTTATTAAAGAAAAGAAAAAGAGGAGATATCCGAACAGAATTTTTTTTCTTCTTCTTTCAACAACAACAGCAAAAAAAAAAAAGAAAGAAGAAGGAGAGGGAGAAGGGAAAATAAAATCACGGAGGGACGGAGGGACGGACGGACGGACGGATTTGTACCGGGAGATCGTTTCTCGTTTCCTGTTATTTCTTGAAACATCACTTTTTCTCTTTCTTTCCTTTTCTCTCTCTCTCTCTCTCTCTCTCTCTCTCTCTCTCTTTTTATATGGTATATATAAATATATACCAATAACAGAAGGCAAAATACAATTTTACATGAGCATTAAATGTTAGATTTATGAAAACGTTTACCACCGATTTTCTAGACTCTGCTAGCCGGGCCGATCTCAAATTCAGAGAGAGAGAGAGAGAGAGAGAGAGAGAGAGAAAGAGTGAAAAGATGAAAACAAAAATATGTATATACATACATACATACATATATAAATATATAATTAAGAAAGGAAGAACAGAGGACGTTCTCGCGTCTATTAATAGATAATCTCTTCCAGCTCGCGTTTCGAAGAAAAAGAAAGAGAGAGAGAGAGAGAGAGAGAGAGAGAGAGCAAGGATAAAAAAAGAAAATGAAACAGAAAGAAAAAAGGGCCCTTCGAAAGAAGCCCTACGCGAACCAAAAAAAAAGAAAAAAAAAAAAAAAAAAGAAAAAAAAGCTCACTGACCACGTGCAGACGCACACGTGACGTCGTGGGAAAGGCGATGGTTGAGAGATAAGAGCGAAAAAAAAATTACGAGAAGAAAAAAAAAAAGAGAAAAAGGCGATTAAAAGAGAAAAAAGATTGTTGAGTTTGGAAGGACTCGAAGGGTTTGCGAGGGGAAAAAAAAATTAAGAAAGAAATTGAAGTCACGCGATACACGTCGATGATACACACACACGCGCACACACATACATTAGAAGGGATCTTAAAAAGTTGCGCGACATCGACCCACATTTCTTTTTTCTTCGCCAAAAAAAAAATGACCTCCGCTCTCTCTCTCTCTCTCTCTCTCTCTCTCTCTCTCTGCTCCGCACCCCAGCCCCTCCTCTCCTCTTGCGAACAATGGACCGAACGCGCAGGTGCATCGAAGCGAAGTAAAAACTCTCGAAGTCGAAATAGATACGGAAGAATGTCGTACGGGTTCAAACGAAAAAGAACAGAAAAAAAAAATATATATATATATATATATATGCACTCGTTCGAGATACGCCGCGAATGAGTGAAAACGAAAACGTGACGGAAAATAAAAAAAAATAAAATAAAATAAAATAAAACGAAAAAAAAATTACAAGATCTAAAAAAAAAAGCAAATAAATAAATAAAGAAATAAATAAGAAGAGGCAGCAACAACATTCTCTCGAGGGTATCGTTTAACACGCGGATCAAATTCCTCGAAGGCATCTCGATCTCGCATCGAAGGGTTTTCCATAGGGGAGGAGGGGAGAAGGAGGAGGAGGAGGAGGAGGAGAGATAGATTGCTAAAAATCATCGTCGATTCGGTTCGACCGCACCGACATGGCTTTGCTATCGATTATCATTGCAACGATCCAACATGCGTACTTATTGGCCCTTTACGTGCGCTCATACACGCACACGCACGCGCACACGCACGGATGCACGCAACCGGTCCAATTACGACTAATGATGATGATAATAATAATAATAATAACAACAACAACAATAATAATAACGTAAGAACGTAGAATAGCTGCAATCGCGAATTAAGCGTGGAAACGTAGTAGGACCTTAGTAGAACGGACGACGGGGATTCGTTGCAATAAATCGCGAGTTGAATTTCAACTGAGAGGCGGTAGGGAGGAGGGAGGGGAGTGGGTTGGGAGAGAGGCGATTGCAATTGCGGGTGGCGGGTTGGTGGAGGAGCGGAGCTCAACAACCAACAACGCGAGGTTTCCGTCTGATTAATAACTCTCGACCGGGTGGAGTTGAAACGTGATCCCTTACCTGCCTATCGCAATTTGAGAACGGAAAGGTTTCTCCCAATTTAAGTTTTTAACGATGAAACCGGATATTTCGGGATGAATTTACGGTCGACCCGATTGCCGTTCGAATTTCAAACTGCCGTTGTCGTTGGTTGTTGCCGCTGCTGCTATCGCCGTTGCGGTGGACGCGATAAAAGACGAAAGGGCAGCAAGCACGATATGACCCACCAGCACCTCGCAAGGGCACCATTAAGAGTCGATAAACGTTCTCAATCTTAATCTATACTCGCGTGGTATTAATTCTAAAAGCACGCAATTTAATAATGACAGAAAGATTTGAATTTGTTACGGTTCGTGTTAAAGTAAAATCATTTTTGTGAAATATATCTACTACGGTCTATTAACGTCGCGCGTTTATATTGGCTAACGTTTACGTTCTCTTTCGCGATTAACATTTCCAACTCGTCGTCGTCGTCGTCTTCTCCGTCGTCGTGTTCTTTAAAAAGTTGTCGACGAACGTTAATACCCATTAAGGAACTCTAGCACGCGATGCAATTAGCACGCGAGAGGACCAGCGAGTGAGAAACTTTCCATCATTTTCTCTCGGCACTTGGCACGTTTACCGGACGATACGGAGAAAATGTATGTATGTATGTATGTATGTATGTATGTATGCATGTATGTCTCCTTCTTCTGGCATTCGAGATTCTCGAGAGTCACGCGAAACGACTCACTTCACTTCACTTCTCGATACGAACGTACGTATGTACGTATGAACGAACGTACGATCCATTCGTAAGTTCACCTGTTGCAAAACTATCTATCTTTCTCTCTCTTTTACTCTCTCTCTCTCTCTCTCTTTCTCTAATCTGTTCTAAAAACCGGGACGATTCAAGTATTAGGCAGTCGATGCTACCACCGTTACTCGCTCGTGTATCGGTGATCCGAGATTTCTTCTTCTTCTTTATCTTCTTCTTCTTCTTCTTCTTCTTCTTCTCCTCCTTCTCGTAACATTATACGGTTACGCACCTGCGCAGTATTCCTTTCTCTCTCTCTCTCTCTCTCTCTCTCTCTCTGCTCCTTCTCCCATCTCCCTCTGATTTTTTACCTCGTCTTTCCTCCTGTCGCATAAAACGGAAGAGACCACGAAGAAAGAGATAACCAGCGGGTTGCAACCCGGACAACTCTAAGTAGCGCAACCATTTTACCGTACCACTCAAATTACTATAATTTTTTTTTCGAGCAATCCAAGTCCTCCACTGTCTCTCTCTCTCTCTCTCTCGACGCCACTCCGCCCTGACCCTCCCCTCCTCCTTCTCCTCCTCCTCCTCTTCAGCATCCTTCATCACGAAACCATTCCGACTACTACCCATCTTCCCTCCCGACGGATTGAATAGCCAGACTGGACAGGAAACGCTTACAATACCTTTTTTTTATCTTCCTTTTACTCTCTCTCTCTTTCTCTCTCTTTAACTACTTTTTTCATCTTTTTTCTTTCTTTTTTTTTTTTTTTTAACGTCCATCGCATTCCCTCGGAAATCTCGCAGAAATCTGTAATCCCAGCATCCGGTTTCACGTTTCTCCACTGGACCTAAATTCCCTTACGATTCCTCTGTATTTCGTGCAAAAGACGATCCCAACTGTAGTCTTGACAAATGACTCTCTCTCTCTCTCTCTCTCTCTCTCTCTCTCTCTCTACCTCTCGCCTTATAACCTGCATCATTTCATTGGCTCTGATAATCCAAAGAAAGAAAAGAAATAAAAGAACCAATTTCCTCTTTAGACGTACCCCCAACACTCACATACATAGGTGTTACGCGCACGTACATAATTCTTACTATGTAATCGAATATTATCCGTATATATATATATATATATATACGTATACCAATTCTCGAATCTTTTTAACGAATACTATTATCCAGTAACGTTAAACGCGCAAGAATCCGAAAGATTTCGAGACGAACGACGAAAGGACCGCCTTACAACGTCGCTCGTCTCATTCGCGTGCCCATACGACCGCCGCGCGTTTTTTTTTCCGTACTCCCATTTTTCTCCTTCAACCTTATTCGTTACAAATAGAACGTAGAATCGTTAAAATGGATTTTCGCGTTTCCGACACGTGTTCCCGAGCGAAATAATCGTTGTCAGCAGTTTTTTTTTCTCGGTTATATTCGGTCCGACAATGGATGACTCTTGGAAAGGAAACGATATATATATATATATATATATATATATATATATATAAAGAGAGAGAGAGGGGGAGGGGGACGAAATGAAAAGAATAAAAAGATTGAATAGTAAAGAATAGAAATATGCGAGAACGAAGTGGTGGATACGAGGATAAAGAGAGATACGGGGAGGGGGAGGATGGTCGTTTTAAATCTATCGTCGAGTAGAGAGAGAGAGAGAGAGAGAGAGAGAGAGAGAGAGAGAGAGAGAGAGAGAGACATAGATAAATAGATAGATAGATAGATAGATAAATAGAGTGTGAGAGAAAGAGAGACATCTCCGTGTTTGCTTGTGTTTGCGCGGTCCCGCGGAAAATCTATTGAGACGAGATGGTTCTCAACATAATCCCTCATGGAAGAAGAACCCCATTGTGGCAGGCCACGGACGGTTGTTATGGTTTCCCGTAGGATATTTCGAAGAGGACCGGTACTCCGAGCCCGTTGTTTGGGGTACGACGGAGGGTGTAAAACGGGGCCTGAGGTGGGCGCAGTCAAATCTTTCTTTCTCGAGTCCCACTTCTTCTTCTTCTTCTTCTTCTTCTTCTTCTTCAAACTTCTTTCCAACCCCTGTCTCTTTGTCGTCGTTAGGAATTTATTTCGATTTTGGAAACTCTCTTTCTCTCTCTCTCTCTCTCTCTCTCTCTCATACTCTCTGCTTTAATCCAGGTCCTCCACAAACATAGTCATTTTTAAGTTCGATTAGCTCGATACCCGATCGATCGTCGAAAGTCTCAAAACGCGTTTACATACTTACGGATCGATCGATCGATCGTCCACGAAATTTATCGTAAAGTTTCGAGATAGATAGATAGATAGATAGATAGATAGATAGATAAAGATTAAGATTAAGATTAAGATTAAGATTCGTAACGAGACGCGGTCCTTTTCATCTCAAAAAAAAAAAAAAAAAATAATAAAAGAACGACGTTCGGCATCCCCTCCCCCCTCCCGTCTTTTACGAGTTTTCCCTCCCAGAGATTTAACTAGGGGAATCTTACAAAACACTCTTGGATTCTACGAAGGAATGGTTCACCCATATTCTTCCCTATAACGATCGAGTTTAATTATTCGAGATGACGCGTTCGATAAATCACTATGGGTAGTGTCCCTTTTCCCATAGGGATAGGTTGGTAGGGAGTGAGATAAATGGAAAGACTTCTTCTTTCTTTCGTTTCTTTTTTTTTTATTTGTCTGCCTCCCTCACCCCGTCCTGAAGGAGCATCTCAACTTTGAGGGCTTTAAAAGGGCTTTTTAAGGGCTTGAAGGGATATCACCTTCGGTGGGTATTTTCGACGAGAACGGTAACAGTAGTGTCGTACGATACGATACGATGGAGTTCGTTTTATAACCATGACCCGTACGCGTAACAACTAACAACCATAAGCCCCCATGGAGTAATGTACAAACTGCGTGACATGCAACTCTCTTCCTTTCTCTCTCTCTCTCTCTCTCTCTTTCTTTCTCCCTTTTCTACTTTATTCGCGGAAGGAAGAATTTTCGACAATGACAATCCCCGAGACGAGATCCAAAGTGTCAATGTAATCGAAACGTGCGAAGAAGAGAAGAAGATGGGACAACAAAATGGGCCTGTTACTCTCTTCTTTCTTGAAAATAAAAAGAAAAAAAGAGAGAGAGATGAGTCGGATGAGAACAAGAGAGAGAGAGATAAAGGATCCCCCATGAAAACTGGACACGTTTCGAATCACGTACATAAAATATTCTACGTACTACGACGAATCCAATAATTCCAAACGATCCTTCTTCCATTTCTTTCATTTATTTCCTTCTACTTTTCTATTTTTCTTTTTTCTTCTTCCGAACAGTAAGTCCGGTACCAGGTGCTTGACACAAAGATGTTCACGCTGACAAAAATATTTAACAACAATCGCCGTTGTCCTAGGTGTCCCTGGTGATCTTGGAGAATGGTAAGCGTGGCTTGGCTCTCTCTCTTTCTACGAAAATTGCAACTATTGTCGCATATTGTGACAAACGCACACACAGAGTGAGAGAGAGAGAGAGAGAGAGAGAGAACGCCTGGAAAGGTTTGAGACGAGAAACATAGTGGTTCCTTAGATCACCGATGTTTATACCCTAACCGTGATCTATTCACCTATTTCTCGTGAAATCAGTTTCACAAACTTGTTACGTATTATTTCGAACGGATATATATTTCGTTCGCGACTATTTTTTCTTTTCTTCTTTCCTTCTTTCTTCCATTTTCTTTTTTTCTTCCAAAAAACCTAGCGCGACAATGCAACCGCCTTGAAAACTTTTGAGGAACACCTACGACGAAACAGATGTTGGCTCGTGCAGAGAGAGAGAGCGAGAGAGAGAGAGAGAGAGAGAGAGAGAGACTGAATAGAGTTAGACGAATTTAAACTGGTTCGCGTACGTGTTAGCTCGTTATTAGATTCTTAGAAACACGGAACGATTTGAAAATATCTCGTGACACCCGGTTTTTTTTATGAACACAACGCGACTAAAGTTCGTTGCCACCATCGATCATCGTCGATCAAAATTCAATAATAACGTTCGTGATGCACGTAAAATTTTCTTTTTTTATATCTCTTCCATAAGAGAGAGAGAGAGAGAGAGAGAGAGAGAGAGAGATTTTTTTTTCTCTTAAATACTGTCACTTCGAAAATATCAAGAAGTATATAATTTACGTGTTGCTTGATGGACGTTAAAAAGAGACAGAGAGAGAGAGAGAGAGACAGAGAGAGAGAGAGAGAGAGAGAGAGAGAGAAAGAGAGAGTGGGGGGGAGGAGAAAAAACCCCTGGCACCCTTAGAAAAGCCACAGAGATCCCTTTCCCTTTTTTTTCTTTCTCTTTTTTTTTTTTTTTTTTTTTTTTTTATTTAAAGAAACCAGAATCCTCGAATAATATCTGGCAGAAGCTCGGTATTCTTTAATCCTCAAGTATTAAGGCGTTTGGTGTCACTTTCGACGCCTTCGAGGGCAATCAGCTGTAAGGATTCTCGTCGAGGCATGGAGTCGTCCTCGCGGTGCCCTTTTCAAAGAAGAAAACAGGCCGCCCTTTAAGGATCACTCACGGTGGCACACCTCGTACTTTGACCAAGAAAGTCTCCAGGCGTTAATAAAAGTGCCAGTCGAATAATGAAAAAAAAAAAGATAGAGACAGAGAGGGGGGAGGGGGGGAGGGGAGGAAATTTTTGGACGAGAAAAGGGCCAGAAGGGAAGAAGGGAAGATAAAGAGGCCAAGGATCATTGCAGGGTGTCCCTTCTCGAAGTAGGAGGATCTCGCTCAAGTGGAGATAGTGAAAGCAGATTATTACTTTGCTTCTACTCCTCCTCCTCCTCCTCCTCCCCCTCCTCCTCCTCCTCCTCCCCCTCCTCCTCCTCCTCCTCCTCCTTCTCTTCTCGACGGCAGCAATTGCTCCCTTAGCTTCTTGATCCGGTCAGGCCCTAAGCACGAGACTCTGGAAATTCTCTCATTCGATCATTATTACCTCCAAAGGCAAGAAGAACTACTACTACTACTACTACTACTACTACTACTACTACTCGCGTTCGATAAATAATTTCAATCCTGCGTTGTTGACGTTCCATCCCTTCGGAAAAAACCTTCGGTGATTTCACTTAATTAATAAAATACGTTCGTTTCAATCCTCGAACGAGGATTATCGAATATCTCGCGATCGATTGTCGATTGAACGAACGATAAAAATATTTATAAACAAAAAAAAAAAAGGTCAAACATCGCGAGAAACGATACCAACGATTTTTACTGCCCCTCGATCGAGTATCTTCTTCCTTTGAAAACCACGTCGAATCGATTCGAAAAAAAAGAAAAGAAAAAGAAGAAGAAAAAAGATATATATTACACGGGCGCTTTTCGATCCCTTATCATAAATCCGACGATAATGTCGATACTTCGTCCTTCGATCTACGATCAAGAAGACGATCTATTTTACTAGTTTCTTAGACCGTTTGAAATTTTCATCGTCCAAAAAAAAAAAAAACACGAAAATGAAAAAAAAAAGAAGAGAAAGAAAAGAAGATAACAAATTTTCCATTATTTATCAAATTT
>OU964969.1:8655477-8657977 GCA_918808275.2 Dolichovespula sylvestris | reverse complement strand
ATTTAAGATTCCTCCTTGAAGTAATACGACCAAAAAGAAAATAGTCCCGTCCAAGTTTACACTCTTACAAAGAGGGAATAATGCATAGTGCTGCTCTTTAGTTGTAACTTTGAAAACTGTATAAGGAAATACGATCGATGCGTCGAAAAGTATGCGTTCGTGCCTCTCTCTCTCTCTCTCTATCTCTCTCGACTACTTCATTTTATTACAAGAAGAGAGAAATAATATCTGCATGCGGGTCGTTCGTGTCTCTTCTCCGTCTCCGTGCACTACCTGAATGACATGCACCAACGTTTACAGAAGGTATAAGATTTCAGGATAAATTGGAAAACGCGCCCTTCGGTGCTTTTAAATACTTCGTAAGTCGGCACTATTGAGAGTGTACATAACCAGGGCCTAATCCAAGGAGGACGTTTGCGCGTTTTTCGGCACAAGTTTTCGATTCACGGGGGAGGGGAGGTAAGGGGATGGGGAGGGGAGGTAAGGGGAGGGGAGGGGAGGTGGAAGAGTGGCGAAGAAAGGCGAGAAAAGCGAGATAGAAGAAAATCGTTGGTGCGTGGCGCGCTTTATAACACTCTAAAGACGATCTCTTCTTCTTCTTCTTCTTCTTCTTCTTTTTCGTGAGCCTTTATTTCGCGAGATTTTTGAGAACCGATCGAGACAAGCGATTACCTTGAATTCGTCTGTCTCCTTTTCATTCTACGACCCGTAAAATCCTCAACAGCAACTTATCGAGAAGACTAACGCGCCTAGACGAACCAGAGAACGGTTAAGAGTTCTTCAATAAACACGAATTCCTTTTTTTTTTCTCTCTCTCTATTCTCAATACTTTATAAGGGAGATCTCTCCCTCTCTCTCTCTCTCTCTCTTCTCCCATTCACGCGCCACCGGAGAAATTTAACGATACGATTTTCAAAAAGCAAAAAAGCTCTCTCTCTCTCTCTCTCTCTCTCACACACACACGCACATCGACTTCCGCCGGTGGTCTTAAACGCATGATCGAACGTTATTATACCGTCGGGATAAAAAAAAAAAAAAAGAAAAAGAAAAAGGAAAAGAAGAGAAAAGAAAAGAAAGGCAAAAAAAACATCGCCAAATTCGTACAATAAGATCGATCTTGAAAGGGGAAGGATTTATTTAAAGCCGTCGAATTATCTCGTTCGCACGTGTTATAAACAAACAAACAAACAAAAGAAAGAAAGAAAGAACGAACGAACGAACAAACAAATAAATAAATAAGTAAATATATACGTCATAAGCGTGACACGTGTGGATTGATAATCTCTCTTGATCGCCGTTGATACAAAAAGAAAAAAAACAAAATCATTTAAATATCTTTCATTTGAAACATCTCCATGAAGAAAATCTTTATTATTAAATTATTCTTTTTTCTTTTCTATTCTTTTTGTTAAATCTTTCAAACCTATATTCGAGGATTTAAAAACGTTGCACACGATTTGTAACATCGTTCGATCCTCGATGTTACACGTGTATATATATATATATATCCTGAAAACGTATCCCTCGTTCGAGAGGATCTATAGATCGACAAATAACGATAATATCGTTGAAGCGATGATGATACTCGTATCCATAGTCAACGTAAAACCAGAAGCTATAACCTACTACTCGAGAGATCATGCTATCCGTGACGATCTATTTAACGTGACTCATAGAACACTATATATACATACATACATACATACATACATACATACATACATATATATATATATATATATATATTTATCTCTCTTTCTCCATCTCTATCTTGAAAACGACATTGACATTTTCTTCGGTACTCGAGCTATCCCTCCGAAGTCAATTTAACAAAACATGAAAACGAGACCAAAGTGGTTACCGAATAAAAAAGGAATTACTCGGCACTTTGGTTCTAGATCGAAATGATTTTCTACGCGTTCTCGACACGGTTAATCCGCAGAATTTCCGCGCCACTTTTCCGCGCTTCCGTTGCGCTCGTACAAGACTCTCACACACACACACACACACATCTACCTACCTACCTACCTACCTACCTACCTACCTACCTACCTACGCACATGCCACATACACGCGAGAGCACGTACCCCCTCCCCCCCCCCCTCTCTTTCTTTTTATTTCCACGATATATAAAAGCAAACGACATTAGTCACGGTGTACCAACGCGAGACGATATTTCACATCTCTTATACTAGGACCCATCTAACACAATAAATAAAACCTAGGTTAGCCTAAGCTCATTGTCCGATTTGAAGTTTGAGTCGAAGGTGTGCGCGGAGCGTTCTGTGCGAGTGTCGAGTCCGTGTCGGCCGTGTGTTTCGAGTGAAATCCGCGATGCTAGTCGAATGGGACACGGAGGGGACAAGACGGACAGAACGAAACGAGACGAGACGGAACTTTTCGTCACGCCGATTTTCCGCCCTCGAAGACGATATACGTTTGCCGCAACTCGCGAGGGTATTATAAAGAGGGGAAAAAAAGAGCGAGAGAGAGAGAGGGA
>OU964969.1:8647977-8650477 GCA_918808275.2 Dolichovespula sylvestris | reverse complement strand
GTATAATTTATAACGATAATCCTTTAAGAATGGATCCGTGCTTCGAAGGCAGATTCACGCTTCTCCGAGCATCGATAATAAGAACCTATATATATATACATGTGTGTGCGTGTGCGTGTGTGTGGGGGTGTGGGTGTGCTCGTTTCTTTCTTCCTCGTCATTCTTCTCCGCCCCCGCGCCCTATTCCTCCCTTCCTCACTTTCCACCTTCTCTCCCGTTTCCCTTTGACCTTTCGAAATCCACTTTTACTTTTACTTCCTCTCTCAACCACTATTTCTTTCCTTCTCCCATTGGTCTCTCTCTCTCTCCCTCTCTCCCTCTCTCTTTCTCTCTCTCTCTCTCTATCTCTCTTTTAAAAATTTCTAACCGAATATATCCTATCGGTATCGGATCGCGCGGAAACTCCTAACATGGTTAGGGGAAAGAGAAAAGATTTTTCTACGTAGTTCACGTGTTTACATAGCTGCACGACTGTTTATTTAGGAACATAATGGTGCCTTCTAAACGTACGCGAGAAAGAGAGAACGCAAGAGAAAGAGAGAGAGAGAGAGAGAGAGAGAGAGAAATTGAATACGTATGGCAAAGATTGTACTCCCTCCTCTTCTTTATCCTTTTCATCATCTTCTTCTTCTTCTTCTTCTTCTTCTAATACTATGACTAATACTAATACTACTACCATTACTATTCTCTATTTTATAACGGTTTTACGAAAAATGTTTGTTCGATTTTCTCTCCCTTTAACTTACGTACGTATGTACACATACGTACACGTCGGAATAGATTTTAGACGATCGAAGTTTGCGTCCGCACTCGAGAACGGTTTAACGAGTACTATTTGATATTGAGATACACGCAAACCCCCCTCCTTTCCCTCCCTTCCTCCCTTCCTTCCTCCCTTCCTTCCTTCCTTCCTTCCTTGTCCTCGAGATTCACGCTATCGTACAAACGTAATATACAACAGATATGTACGCGTGTGTTAACCTTTGAGAAACGTATCTTCGTGTCTGTTTATCTTCCTCTCTTTCTCTCTCTCTCTTTCTCTCTATCTATCTATCTTCCAGACTCTATACAGATGTGTGCGTGTATAAAATCATGTTTATATTCCGCAAGATTATTCTTTCTCGCGTTAATGTTATCATCGTCATCGTCGAACGAGAAATTCCAAGAAATTTTCGTCGACTCTTTCTTTTTATTGTTCTTACTTCTTCGTTTGTTGTTTCGGTAAAATCGATACGACGCATTGACCAAGGTGGAACAGTTAATGAGAATTCGTCGACTTGAAAATAGTATTATTTCAAACGCCACGCGACTTACGTATGATTCTCACTTGGTACGTTTTTTTTTTTTCTTTTTTTTAATTAATTTATTAATATCTCGATCGTTTCGTAAAGAAAAGAAAAATTCAGGTTTTATTACTCGATCCTATTTTAAACGTCGTATCAACGAACTCTTGTTAATCGTTCGAATAATCGCGTATACCTCCTTGGATTATTATTCATTAAATCTAAATTTTATGATCGATAATCATATACACGTACGTTAGTACGATTATTATCGCTAAAGGAAAAATAAAGATTAAAGGAGCCTCGCGGAGGGTTGAAGAAAAAAATTAAGAAAAAAAAAAAAAAAAGAAAGAAAGAGAAAACGAATTTGTCCCCTGAGAGATGATCCAACGTTCGTAGGACGTTAAAAGTCGTCGTCGAGGGAGTAACCAAAGCAAATCTAACCCCATACATATATAACCAAAAAGGATTCGCCCTCGTTTTCTTTTTCGTTTCTCCTCTCTCTCTCTCTCTCTCTCTCTCTCTCTCTCTCTCTCTCTCTCTTTCCTTCTCTCTTTCTCTTTCTCTATTTTCTTCCCAGCGTTCTCCGACGAGGCATTGAAAATGATGAAATTCGCTATTGAAACGAAATACGTGACGGCGCATGAGTCGAGCGAGTTAGTCGAAAGAGATCGAGAGATCGAATGATCGAGAGAGAAAAAGAGAATGATCTCCTTCTAAACCTTTTCTTTCTTTTTCTTTTCAACGAAGGAAATCCGAATGAGTGCATCCACCCACGTTAAATTTGCCTTTGAAATATATTGTACCAGGCAAAGTCCCGAAAAGGTTCCGGGATCTTTGCATCCGGCCGGGAATATACACGTAGAGAGATTCGTTTCGTTTTCCTATGAGAGAGAGAGAGAGAGAGAGAGAGAGAGAGAGAGAGAGAGAGAAAATAAAAGGGGAGAAACTTTAGAGACGAGTCGACAACAAATGCGATACCGAAAAGTTTGCGGATTCAACGCGCTCGCAAGAAGAAGAAGACACGCCGCATTTTCACGTTCCTTGCCTTTATACGCATGTATATATATATGTACGTATATATGTACGCGCGTGTGTGTGTGCGTGCGTGCGTGCACACATGTACGTGCGTACGTATATAGGTATAGGTAGGTAGTTATACGAAGAGACGAATTGAATGGCCTCGTTTTGCAGGTTCGAACCTGTACGAACGAGCA
>OU964969.1:8632977-8640477 GCA_918808275.2 Dolichovespula sylvestris | reverse complement strand
TACCGTTGTCTCCTATCTATTCTTCTCTTCTTCTTCTTCTTTTTTTTTTACTTTTACTTTCAGTTCACATCGAAAGAAAACAAAAGGAAAAGAAGAGAAAGTAGAAGAAGAAGCAAGATAGATGGCAAAAGCAATTCTCGGTGAAAATCATTGTCCTCTGCAAAAAAAAAAAAAAAAAAAAAAAGAAAAAGAAGATGGAGTGGGTATAACGATTTTTGGCTTGTAAATATGCGAGCTAGGTTTTGGGGAAGGCAAGTTTCGATTCGATATATATCGTCATGACCGATCGTCGCGACCGGTTCTCTCCTAAAACACGATCGAACCGATCTCTCGAATTAATTAGAATTCGACGGACGGACAGAGGGAGGGACGGAGGGACGGGTCGAGAGAACCGGTTATAAAAATCCTTTACAAGAGGCCCACAAGAAAAAGAGGAAGGATATAAAAGTCGCGTACCTACTACCCCCTCCCCTCGCCCACCCCACCCGGTTCGTTAGGACCAACAGATTTTGATTTCTTAACTACGAATAAGGCGGTAGTGGACGTATCGTCTAATTGAGACGGAATCAACCCTGAGATTACAATTAAACGTTATAAATATTGTAAAATGTTTATAGTTTCGAGTCACTTGTATTATCCTACTTTCGTGTTTCTTTCGTATACTTTTTGTTTCATTGTTTTTTAATTTACTGAAGAATAAGAAAAAAAACGACGGGAGGAGACTCGACTCGCTTTAAACAAATTTTTTGTCTATCGAGACGACGTTTCAACGTCGATTGACTCTGTAAATACAAGAAATAAATAAAAAAATAAAAAAAAAAAAAAACAGAATAGAGAAAAAGTATAGATCGCCGTCGTAAACAGGTCGCGTGTACGTTCGAACGTGCATACTGTGAAAGGATCGTACCATTCATTCTTTCTCTCTTTCTTTTGTTTTCAGAAATAACGAAAAAAAAAAAAGAAAAAAGAAAAAAGAAAAAAGAAAGAATGAAAGAAAGAAAGAAAGAAAGAAAGAAATTTTTCGTATAAATTTTACGCGTCGAAACGATATTAAATAACGTTGGCTTTACAAAATGAAAAACAAAAAAGTACGTACACACGCGCACACACACACACGCACACATATATATATATATATATCAACGTGTAACAGGTCGTTACACCTCGTCAGTCTCCTTGCTTCACAGCCGGTTGGTTGCTCGAAAAGAGCAGGAAGCGAGAGAGAGAGAGAGAGAGAGAGAGAGAGAGGAACGACTGGTTTCTTGAGATTTTCATTTAACGCTATCTCTCTCTCTCTCTTTTCCCTTCTCTTTCACTACCTCTATCTTTATCTCTTTCTCTCTCTCTCTCTCTCTCTCTCTCTCTCTTTACCCCCGACGGAGATATAAGGAAAACGTTTAGATTACGACCTTGCTTATTTACGGGAAGCATCGGTATGTTCATTGCCTTACGCGAGCGAGTGCGCGCGCGCGCGCGCGCACGGCGAATAATCACGTAGGCGAAAAACCTGTTCGACCAATCGATCGCGAGTACCTCTCGTCCTTAAACGACCCAACGCCACTTACGTTTTTCCTATTTTTCTCTCCTTCCACCCCCCTCCCCACCTTCCCCCATCCCCTAAACGAGATCTCTATTGCCGATATAATTTTAAAACCGGTGATACGCTGAGAAAGAGGAAAAGAGAAACAAAACAAAAAAAAGAAATGGATTACGATATAATCGAAAATATTTTTCTAAGCGTCCTCCCCCTCCTCCTCCTTCTCCTCCTCCTCCATGTAACACGTAGTGTGTGTGTGTGTGTATTTTTTTTTTTTTCATGTCAAGCATTCAGATCGTCGAATTGATCGACGATATATCTAACATTTCAAAGGCTAGCATAGAAAATGTTGTAATGAATGAATTAATTCATTCATTCATTCTTTTTGTAATTAATTTGTTTATTTATTTATATATGTATATATATATATATATATATATATATATTTTTTTTTTTTTTTTTTAATGAAAGACGATGCAGATCGTAGAATCGATCGGTAATACATCTAACATATAAAATCCTAGCATAGAAAAAGTTGTAACAAATTCATTCGTTCGTTCATTCTTTTCGTAATTAATTTGTATTTTTTTTTTTTTATTTATTTTTTTTTCTAATGAAAAGCGATGCAGATCGTAGAAAGGTGCTTGCGAAGTATCCGTTATCAAGTATTTACGTTCCTTTGCGTTAGAAAAATAAAAATAAGAGAGGCAAAAAAAAAGAAGAACTCCCTAAGTAATATCCTAAAATAATTCCAATTGGATCAATCAAAGAGCAATTCGATTAGCGTTTGTTTTCGAACGATAGAAAAAGGTCGACGTGGCTGTACTCGTGCAGGTTGCTTGCAAGGTCAGGTTACACCTGCTCTCCGTACCGTAATTTGAAGGTGCAAGTGAAAACAAATATCCCCACCCACCCCCCGCACACCCCTGGCCACCGGGACTATACCTGCGTGCGGAAGCTAGCTATTCGAAGGGGAGGACGGAGAAGAGGGGATGGACTTCGTGGTCCATAAAGTTTACATCCCCAACCGTGAGCCCCCCCCCTTCTCTCTCTCTATCTTTCTCTATCTCTCTCTCTCTTTCTCTCTCTTTCTCTCTCCCTCTTGTATCCCAAAATCTTCTTTCTTTCGAGATCCTCTCATTTTGAAAGTAAAAAAACTCTCTTCAAATGCGTTATCCAAACGTTAAGGAATAATTGACGATTGAAAAAAGCTTCAAATATCTCAATTGAATTATTATAATTCTACCATTCTTGTGGGAATAAGTGTTAAACGTTGGAAATTTAAAAAAAAAGAAAAAAAAAAAAAAAAGAACGTATGGAACGTCCGTAAAATTGACTTTCGCTGATATAATTGAGGATTATCGTTAAGCACCTGTATATGCGTCGAGAACAGGTTGTTAAAAAGAAAAAAAAAAGAGAGAGAGAGAGAGAGAAAAAAAAAGAGAGAAAAAGAAAGTAAAGAAAAAAGGGGGAGTACAGTAAAAAAAAAAAAAAAAGGAACGACAAAAAAAAAGAGAATGAAAGAAAGAAAGAAATGAGATAGGTCATGGAAGGAGAGGATCCAACGAGAAGATTTCTCATTGTACCGATCGACATGGATCCCCCCCCCCCCCCCCCCGATTGCGGGTAGAAAAAGTTGTTGAGTGGACGAACGTATAAAAAAAAAAAAAAAGAAGAAAAAAAGAAAGAAAAAAGAAAAAAAAGAAGGACAAAAAAAAGGGAGGGCAAGTTTTTTCATCGTTTCGCAGCTAATAGACGCTAGTCACGAGGCCATAGGGTACAAGTATGATAGAACCGCGTGAGTCCACGTGGAGATACTCTCTCTTTCTCTCTCTCTCTCTTTGACAGAGAGAGAGAGAGAGAGAGAGAGAGAGAGAGAGAGAGAGAGAGGGAGAAAAAAACAAGCAGAAGGTATACTTAACGATCGTAAGGGTCGCCTTAGTTATCTCGATGCATCTAAACCTCGTCTCTCGACTCCCCCTCCCCACCCCTTCGACTCTACTCATCAAAGAGAACTCTCTCTCTCTCTCTCTCTCTCTCTCTCTCTCTCTCTCTCTCTCTCTCTCTCTCTCTCTCTCTCTCTCTCGCCGTGGGGGTAATGGTAGAAGCCTGAGCAGCAGCAGCAGCAGCAGCAGCGTGGCGCGCTCGCGCGACCACATTATTACCCCCCGTTAATCATCGTAGAGATGCGCTCGTGAGAAGTTAATTGCATCTCCATTGGTCGATCGGAGTAAGAGAGAAAGAGAGAGAGAGAGAGAGAGAGAAAGGAGGAAGAAGAAGAAGAAGAGGAAAAGGAAGGGGAAAAAAAGATGGGAGAAAACAAAAAAAAAAAAACGAAATGTACAGATTCTCAGCAGGTGCGATATGCCCCTCTCCATCGTATCTCTTGCCAACACTAATGCAACTCGCATGTAATAATAATAATAATAATAATAATAATAATGATGATGATGATGATGATGATGATGATGATGACGACGATGATAATGATAATGATAATAATAAGAATAATAATAATAATAATAATAATAATAAAACAATTTTTGACATCTTACCGGTTTCATTAATCGATTTCAATAGACCTCTACCTCTAGGGGCAATTAACTTCCAGTCCGTGGTAGAAATTAATAAAGATAAATTGGACGATTAAGGGTTCACGCGAAGGTGAGGATTAATAAGTGAGTAAAGTAATATCCCTCGGTATAAAATCATACACCGAGCGTATATATATATATATATATATATATATATATATATATATATATATATATGTATACAGGCATACGTACGTAAGACTTGTCAAATTTCGTTATGATAATCGAGCGTTATACGTGCCGTGTAATCGGATAATCAGACCGAGACGACGGCCGACCCAGTTAAATCGCGAGCTTGTACTCCGGCCGGATTTGCATGGAATTTCCTGTCGCGTGTGCGATCGAGAGAGAGAGAGAGAGTGTGTGTGTGTGTGTGTGTGTGTGTAAAGAGATAAAAGGAGAACGAAACGGAAAAAAAAAAGAAAAAGAAAAAGAGAAGAAGAAGAAGAGAAAGAAAGGAAAAAAAAACGCACGCACGCACGCACAAAGAGAAATAAACTAAAACGAAAATAAATGAAAATGAATGAAAATGAATGAACGAACGAACGAACGAACGAACGAACGAACGAATGTATAATAAAGAAAAATAATAATAAATACGGTGGCACAAACGTAATCACGAAGTATCCCTTGGACGCGTTCTATGTATCTCTCAACGTGGAAAACGTGTCATCAACAACGTTTTGTACGTCGGAACAGGCACGAACTCGTCGCAACAGGTTCGATCCTGTTCGCTATTTGTGTAGGAGAGCGGTGGAGAACCACCCTTAATGCCTTTGATGCTTTCGTCTAGGAAGAAGCTAGAAAAAGAGAGAGAAAGAGAGAGAGAGAGAGAGAAGCTTAAAGAAAATATAGAAGGGCTTTCGAATAGGTTGAAATCCGAGACGAGTCTTTTCCAACGCGGGAAAGGAAAGATCGAAGGGTGACTAAAGTGTAGGATAATCGAAGAAAGATTCTCTCTCTCTCTCTCTCTCTCTCTCTCTCTCTCTCTCTCTCTCTCTCTTATTCGCTCTCTTTGGTGGGGGTGGACGTACTAGAATCTACTAGAGAGTTTGCCGGGGTGCTCTTCTCGTTGTACCGACTCAAATGTTGATCGGAGCAAAGAGAGCAAGAGAAAGAGAGTGAGAGAGAGTGAAAGAGAGAGAGAGAGAGAGAGAGAGAGAGAGAGAGAGAGAGTCGAAAAGAGAAGAGAAGAGAGAAGAGACCGGCAGATGGTCGGCGTGGACCCCGACGTGGGAAGCTCCGAATTCTCCGAGTTCCCACAGCCAGAATGCACCTGCCCTACCCCCACTCTAACACCCCGTCCTGCCTGGACGGCTTATATAAGGGCCGGGGTTGCTCGTCTAAGGCATCATTCGCTCACTAGCGCTTCGCTCTAAAGCATCTGAAAAACGTATTAAAAAAAGCAGCGTATATAAATATATATATAAATATATATATATATATATATATATATATATATATATATATATAAAGCTAACCCGCTCGCAGATTATAATATTGTCATATCGATCACGTCTATTTCACGTTTTCGAGAGGCACTAATATACACATTGCATACAAATATATCTACATATATATATATATACATATGTATATGTATATACGTATATAGACATATATACATTCGTATCGACTTAGTATCGTACAAGTCGTAGTCGTCGTCGTCGTCGTCGTCGTAGTCGTCTTCTTCTCGCGTTCCGACCAGAGAGTTTGCACGGAAAACCGGTTCAGTGCGCGGGTTCCGTGGTAGAAGAAGAAAAAGAAGAAGAAGTAAAAGAGGAGGAGGAAGAAGAAGAAGAAGAAGAAGAAGAAGACCGACGAGTGAAAAGGACGAGATAAAAGAAGAAGAGAAAAAGATGGCCGCCACCACTATGAGCCACGTGTTCGATTACGAGAACGAGTTGAACGACAATTTGTACAACCTTAAGATGTCGGGCAACAACAACAACAACAACAATAACAAGGCCAATGGCAATGGCAATGGAAACAAAAGCATGAGGAGGATGTTGAAGCCGTTGTTACGTTTGCTCAAAAAGAGAACTACAACGGGCAAGGGCAAATACGGCGTTAAGGGCCAAAAGGCTATGCCGCAATCGGAGATATTCACGGAGGAGGTCGACAATCAGAACAACGCGAACGAGGCATTGGAAAGAAGATTATTGGCCGAGCTCCAAGAAGCCGAGGAGGGTGCAGCCATCACCGTTTGTCTCGACGGTCAAATGACGGTAGTACCGGTTGTTCCCGGTCAGTGTTACGTCCCCGTACACTTTGCTCACACCCACGCAGGTGACTTCTATTGGACGACCCTAAACCTCGCGGACAGTGATCTCTGCTACAAGGAACGGGCCTTCTCGCAACACCAAACGCCGGAGATGCAAGTAGCGTGAGATTGGGAGGATAAACGTGTCCGCAAATTGTCAAATGCATTCCTTCGATCTCCCCCGTCGTCTTCGTCCTTCGTCTTCGTTTTCGTCATCCTGACACGGTCCAATATCACTCGGACGCCTACAATTTACTAAAGTCAAACGAAATTGTTGCGCCGTTCGTACGTTATTGGTTGCCGTTGTTGCCCGAGGCAAACGCGATAAAATTAATCCATCGAGATACCCCCTTAGGCCGATAAAAACGAGGGAACTTTTCTTCTTTTTTTTTTTTTTTTAGATAAGATACATCGAGAAACTGTGATCCATAGTTTAAATAGATAGAGAAATAGATTTTAATTTATATGGAGACATACATATGCGAGACTTTTTTCAACAATTGTGTATTCATAGAGATATACGTTGATGCGATTAGTCTCTCTGAATCTTGAGAGATTTTAGAGAGGGTTGGACGATTTTAAGAGATTCGTAGTGTTCTATACATATTGTATATTATTATTATTTTTTTTTTTTTTTTTTTTTTCTTTTAATGTCGCGACGATCGTCGATCGCACTTGTGATAATTCTCCGTACCTAGCAGAATATTATATTAGATATATTTATAATCTAGCATCATATCCATATTGTGATATTGGCTATAAATTATACCGCCATCGATCAGGCGAGAAATTTCCTAATGTCTTCCAAGTATTTTTAAATAAAACATTACAAACGCATTCTACTGTTGTGTCGATTTGGAACCAAAAAAAAAAAAAAAAAAAAAATACCCACCCCCTACCTTGACCCTCATACTACTTAACATTTATTTCTTAATATATACATAAATATAAAAAATAAAAAAAAGAAAGAAAAACTCGAAGAGGAGACAACGAGTTCAGTGACTCTTCTTCTGGGGAAATTCTTATTTCAAAATATCTCAATATCTTTCGCGCGTAAAACGAAGGAAAAGGAAAGATCGTAAATTAAAAAAAAAAAAAAAAAGAAA
>OU964969.1:8615477-8627977 GCA_918808275.2 Dolichovespula sylvestris | reverse complement strand
GAACGTATCAAAGAGCACGATCTCTCTCTCTCTCTCTCTCTCTCTCTCTCACACACACACTCTCTCACTGACTCTCTCGTTCTACTTCGATAATAAAAAGCTCGATGAAGAGGAAGCGGAAAATAAGGAGGAAGGTGAACGAGAGATAGAAAGATAGAGAGAGAGAGAGAGAGAGAGAGAGAGAGAGAGAGAGAGAGAGAGAGAGAGAGAACGGACACGGACGATGATTATCAACGACTGGCGCGGATTATACGGTGGATTGCCGCGGGAGCTAAATCATTTGCTCGCTCGGTCGTTCGTTCGTTCGTTCGTTCGCTCGCGTCATGCTCGTGCCTAACTCGCGCGAGCTCGGAGCCATGTAAGAGAGATAAAGATAGATAGATAGAGAAAGAGAGAGAGAGAAAGAGAAAGAGAGAGAGAGAGGACGCCCATAGACACACGACCGAGTACAGTCCAGTAGAATCTCAATGGAGAGAAGGCCGGCCAACAGCAGCCCGCTCCTCCTCCCTCTTTCCTCTAATCGAGATAGAAAATCGATTGGCAATTAGGCTAACGACGACGTTCTAATTTTCAATCATTTTTTTCTCTTTCTTCTTGTTTTTTTTCTTTCTTCCTCGGGCCTTAAAATACGTACGATAGATTTTTATTCGTAAATGATATATATATATATATATATATATATATATATATATATATATATATATATATATAATGCCGACGAAGCGTTTTATTCTTGCTTATAAATTCCTATTTACCTGTTACATACATATATATATATATATATATATATATATATATATATACATATAATATATTTATGTATGTATGTATGTATGTATGTATGTATGTATGTATGTATGTATGTATGTATGTACGTATGTATGTATATGAGTATACTAAATGTAATTAATACTAATTGAAGAAATAAAATATATGTATGTATATATATATATATATTTATACGGTATATTTTTTCTCATCCAACAAAACGAAACATAGAACACACCTACGTTAGTCTCTTTAATTTTGTTATTTCTTTTCTTTTTTTATTATTATTTTTTTACTTTCTTTCTTTCATTTTTCTACCAACGCTCCCCGTCTCCCTAAACCCCCTCACCCCTCTCTCTCTCTCTCTCTCTCTCTCTCTCTCTCTCTCTCTCTCGTTCGCCCACCCCGACTGAGAGGACTATGTTTTTATTACGACGAAGCGTATGCAGTAACGTAATATACCGGTTTTTCAATATGATTATCGGATTTAAATGTTTTAACGACTTATTAAATAATATTACGCGAGGACAGTTGTAGTCGCTTTATTAACGACGTAAATAAACGGAACCAACGTCGACGCTATTGCTTGGGTTATACTTAATTCGAATAATCGTCGGAAAGCTGTCGGCTCCCAATAAACGAAAAAATGCGATTCGAGTGGAATGAATTAGAAGGAATAAATAAATAAAAAAATTTAATGGATGAATAAATAAATAAATAAATACATTCCATTCTATAGTATAATAATAATAATAATAATATTTATAATAGATCTCAGCGAGAATAAATTAATCGATTGCGATCGATGAACGGGACGAGTTCGACCTATCGAAGTTCGCGTTGAAAAAGAAAAGATTATTTTCTTTTTTTTTTCGAGAGAGAGAGAGAGATCGAGAGAGAGAAATAAAAAATAAATTTTATTCGACATTAAAGTAATAATATTTATAGTCGATTTCAGCGAGAATAAATCGATTGCGAGCCATGAAACGAGACGAGCTCGATTCCTATCCAAGTAGTTTTCCAATAAAACCGTGTTCGTAAATCCAGCATTTAAAAGGTTGAATATTTTTCTTCGACTTTTTTCTTCTTTTTTTTTCTTTTTTTCTTTTTTTCTTTTGCCTACGGAATAATATCGATCCACGATGGGGATTTATGCAAGACCCTGGTTCTATCGTTAACACGTGCAAGCAAGCAAGCAAGCAAGCAAGCAAGCAACGTTCACGAGAACACGTAGTCATTCCATTTTCTCGATTACGATATATAAACGACATATTAATATCGATTAACGTTCGAACACACGTCCCTCCTCTAACTGGCTCAGTTTAATTAAAATTCAAAGAGGACGCGATACTTGAGCATCACCGCGACAGATTATACCCCTTTTCTTGTCTCCGTTCTTTCTTTTATTTTCGCTAATTTTTTTTTTTTTTTTTGTATTTTCTTCTCATTTTTTAATTCTTTTTATTTATTTTTTTTTTTTTTTTTGAGATCATTCGACAGAATCGAACTTTTTAACTTTACTTCTAGATGCGACTGTACGAAGCTTCTTGTTCAGCCTTTCGCATAGTTCTCGTTGCTCGTGCTCGTTCTCTCGACTACTACTACTACTACTAGTATATAGTATATATATATATATATATATATATATATATATATATATATATATATATACACACCGTGTAGACCTCGCCTTTCGTAGACCGGAAATAGCGAGACGATAACGAGAGAAGAGAAGAGAGAGAGAAAAAGAGAGGATAAGAAAAGGAGGAGGAGGATAAAGAAGGAAGAAGAAGGTAGAAGATAGAAGGTGGAATCTCGAGAATCGAGACGCGAAGAGGATCAAGGAGGAGAAAAATGGAGAGAACGAACGGGGAGAGGAGGGAGGAAGGAAGGAAGAAAAAGAAAAATAAGAAAAAGAAAAAGAAAAAGTAAAGAGAAAAAGAGATGGAGGCGAACATCTATCTACTCCACGACATCTCACTGCGCGTTCGCGCGTACACACACACACACACGAACGAAAGAAATAGAGAGAGAGAGAGAGAGAGAGAGAGAGAGAGAGAGAGAGAGAGAGATGAAATTTATTATCTCCGCGGTTGCAAAGAGCACACACGTACAATTAATTCACAAGATTTCAGAGTACTCGTATGAGCCTTTCATAAAAGAAAAAAAAAAAAAAAAAAAAAAAGGTGTAGGTATAAGAGGAAGAGGAAGAGAGAAAGAGCGAGAGAAAAGATAAAATAAATAAATAAATAATATAAAATAAATCAATAAAAATGTAAGAAAACGATCCGTTAGACGCGGCAGGCGGTTGTATCGTCGCAATAAACGGAGGAAGAAGGATAGGATTGGATAGGATGGGCGGTGCTGCTATACTATTATATTTCTTTGAAAAAGAGAGATAAGATCACGTATATCCTTTTTCCCGGGAGAATTTCTGAGCCGATTTAATTTGCGCCGTGTACTATGCTTTTGTGTGTGTGTGTGTGTGTATGTGTGTGTGTCGATAATACGGTAGAGATCGTTGTCGTCATTTAACGATACGAACGAACGCGTTTACGTAATAAAATATATATACATATATATATATATATATGTGTGTGTGTGTGTGTGTGTATCGACGATATCCTCTTCCTTCACTCTTTTACCTCTAATTCTCCGAAGAAGAAAAAGAAGAAGAAGAAGAAGACGAAGAAGAAGGAGGGGTAGGGGAGAGCTTCGTTTAGAATAATACATACGAATTTTTCAACGTCCCGCAGAGACGCATATAACGGGACCAAACTCCAACATGAAATGCATTCGCACGTTACGCAAAAATTCGAATTCGAATTTCTTTTTTTTTTCTTTTTCCTTTTTCTTTTTCTGCAACACTGTGGACGCGAGAATTTGGACGGGTCCATAGGATTTACTTCTTCTACTTCCACTTCTTCTTATGTTTCTTTCCTTATTCCTTTTTATTTTCTCTCCACTTTCTTCTTCTTCTTCTTCTTCTTCTTCTTCTTCATCCTCGTTAAGTCGCGAACCTCGTTGACGGCCATATCATTCTCTTTGTTTTTCTCTCTATTTTTCTTTTTTTTTTTTTTTTTTTTACAAATCTCCTTTGCATCTCGATCGCGTGGATTCCCTCGAACGCAGGTAGTTAACGGCGATCGATCTGCGAGATTGCAAGGAGGCAGAGGAAACGAGAAAAAAAGAAGTAAGAAGAATCATCGTCGTCATCATCGTCGTCATCATCGTCGTCATCATCGTTATCATCGTTACAACGCGTTTCTCGAAGGCGTTAATAACCTTGGTGCATCGTACGTAACGGATGGGAGGGGTATGAGAGGGGGGAGGGAGGGGGGGGGGAGGGGGAAGTGTTAACGCGCGATATGTTGCAATTATTAACTCGCGTAAATACATAGGTGGATAAACGCGTGCGCGCCGGGGTGCGAACGGAATACATAATCGAAGAAAAAATTAAGAGGACGATGAGGAGGAGGAGGAGGAGGAGGAGGAGGAGGAGGACGCCCCGGACGATTCGAGTATTATGCATAACAGTTATTACCAAGAAAGCCCATAACCCGTGGCTGCTACCGTCCCCTGTTAACTATAAAACTTTTCGGATCTTGGCCGAATATATCTGGTCGTAAATATAATCAACCCCATCGTTCGAAGTTAATGGCGTGCCTCACGAGAACCACTCTCTCTCTCTCTCTCTCTCTCTCTCGATCCGTCTATCTATCTATCTATCTATCTCTCTCTATCTTTCTCCGTATCTCCCTCTCGCTCTTTATATTTTTTTTCTTCTTGTTTTATTCTTTTCTCTTACCTCATCAACAAAATCAGACGACGATGAGGAGAGAAAAGGAGGAAGACGCGATGGGCGATCATAAAACGTCGAGAAACGTTGTAAGAATCTGCGGGATGGATCTTAAGTAGATACGAGACTGATACGCCCGAAGGGGATGGGAGGGAGGAGGGAGAGAGGGAGAGAGGGAGAGAGAGAGAGAGAGAGAGAATAAACGTTCATAAACTTTATCGTAGAAAAAGTGTGTTAACCTACCATCTCACAACGCAAACCATAAGATTCATCGGGATAGAGACGTTCTCAAAGGGCGTAGGGTGGGATGGAAAACCCTCTCGTTCCTTCGGCATTTTCAAATCCATCGAAGAACGAAACTCCGACATTTTTTTTTTCGAATAGATAACCAACCCCGCTCGGGCATACTCGTGCATTTATATAAACGAATATCAGGATTATCTCGGACGAAACTCGTCCCCGTATACGAATCGATGTAAATAAAACCTTTGATCGTCGTATGAAATGAAAGAAGAAAAAAGAAAAAAAAGAGAGAGAGAGAGAGAGAGAGAGATCGTTCTATATACGTAGAACGCAAATATATATATATATATACACACATATACATAAAAAAGAAACAAATGCGTAGTGAATGATCGGGAGATAAAGAGTGATCGTGATTGTGATCGTGATCGTGAGAGAGAGAGAGAAAAAATTCTTTAAAAAAATTGCGAGAAAAGGATAAACGATTCCTCGGGTTCGAAGTAGGGGTGGTACGCGCGTTATCGAAAAAGGGACACCAAGGTACAATGATATCAACGACGTACGTTCTTCGTGTTCTCTAATCAAAAACTTTCAGGGGTGGAGGAGGAGGAGGAGGAGGAAGAGCGTTGGAGGGGTTTCCGGACGAAGAGAGAGAGAGAGAGAGAGAGAGAGGGGCTTGAAAGAACTCACGGTAAAAGGAAAATTACTACCATCCTCCTCCCTCCCTCGATAGGAGGGATGATATCGGGTAGATATACTCGTAAAGAGAGAGAGAGAGAGAGAGAGAGAGAGAGAGAGAGAGAGAGAGAGAGACACGAGTAAGGAAAGAGGGACGATAAAACTTGCTCAGGTGGGCTTCTCCGCGTACCTCTTGTCTTCTTCTTCTTCTTCTTCTTCTTCTTCTTCTTCTGCTTCTTCTTCGTCTTTCTCTCTTCTCTGTCTTTCTCTCGTGGGAACTTGAGACAGATGCGTCGCGCGTGAGAATCTCGGGCAGATGCGGGGACTTACGCACCTTCTCGAGAGTGCGCCACGACTCACACTACTCTCTCTGCCTCGTATCTCTCTCTCTCTCTCTCTCTCTGTGTATGTATGTGTGTGTGTGTGTATTTATAAGAGTCGAAGCGAGGAAGAGGACTCAAGAGGAGTCTTCTCTCTTTCTATATATATGTTTATAGATATGCGTATAGGTACGTGTGTCTATATTCGACATGCCATCGCATATTATACCAAAGTTGTGTGTGTGTGTGTGTGTATATATATATATATATATATATATATATATATAGCGGGCTCTTACGCTGCACTCAAACTGTGTACACTCTTACCAAGTAACAGGGATTAGTGGTGATAATGTTAGTGGTAGGGTGTGACTCCTACCTCTTACATACACATCCCTCCCTTTCCATTCTCGAACGACCATTGGCCGTCGTCTTCATAGTCGTCGTCGTCATAGTCGTGATTGTAATACGCATATACGGTTGCGCGGAGCATAAGCCGTGGCGTGTGCACGGAACGTGGATGGAACGTGGCGCTTTTCTATCTCTCTCTATCTATCTATCTATCTATCTATCTCTCTCTCTCTTTCTTTCTTTTTCTTCGTTCACTTCTACATTTTCTATTCGTCCTTTTCTCATCTCTCTCCCCATACCACCGTCTCTCTCTCTCTCTCTCTCTCTTCGCTTAAGAAACTATCCATCGACGTTAATATGCGTACTTACTTATGTAAGTAATTCTCATACGCTATAGACGTCCGTTCTTCATTCTTATCTTTTATATCCCATCGATGGTATACGAACGTCATTGTTACGATACCTTCTCTTTTTTAATTAAAAAAAAAAAAGAAGAAAAAAAAGAGAGAGAGAGAGAGAGAGAGAGAGAGAGAGAAGACGAAGACGAAGACGAAGACGAAAATTGAATTATCATAAATTTTTCCTGTCGATCGTATTACGTACGATAACGAACGCCACATCGACGAGACACGTTAATCAGTTATACTTTCTCGGAAAAAGTTAGTTTTACTTAACCCCTTGAGAGAAATATCGATGAATGTATCGTAAATGAAAGTAAATCGTTACGATGAAGTATTATTTTCGACTACGAACGATACCTCTCTCTAACTCTCTCTCTCTTTCGATTACCTATAAATTGATTTAAATACTCATTTACTCGTATAGGCACACATATATATATATATATATATATATATATGCGCGTGTGTGTGTTTCGTCATCGATCGTTCTTGATTTTCTTCTTCTTCTTCTTCTTCTTCTTCTTTTTTATTTCTACTTTTCCTCTCTTACATCGATCTTTTTAAAAATTATCTCACGATATCTCGTGTCCTTACTGTATATATATATATATATATATATATATATATATATATGTCTTTTGTATAAATAAGATAAAATAAAAAAATAAAAAAAAAAAAGATCGAAGTAAGACTTTCCGTTTACGTATTACGTACGATAATGAGCTCTCGATGTCAACGTTAAATCGTTATACTACTACTTTCCAAAAAGGAGTACGTAGTATTTATACGATACTACTACGTATCGGCTAAGAATTATTGTCGTACGAGAAGAAAGAGAGAAAAAGAGGAGAGAGAGAGAGAGAGAGAGAGAGAGAGAGAGAGAGAGAAAGGAAGAAATCGATATAATAAAGAAGAATCGTTTTCGAAGACAGCAATGTCTCTTCGAGAGAGAGAGAGAGAGAGAGAGAGAGAGAGAGACATTTCGTAAGCTTTCTCAAAGAGCGAAATTTAATTTCTATCGACGGAATATAAAATACCATGGGGGTAGAGGATATGGGCCCGGGGAGATGAGGGCGGGGAAGAAAGAGAGAGAAAAAGAAAGAGAGAGAGAGAGAGAGAGAGAGAGAATTTATCGCTTTAGGGTATACATTGCCGTTTGTTACGCGCGCACACACATACATACGTCGAAAGTATCGTTTCGGGAAGGCGCAAAGGAAACGAGCGATTCTTATCTTTCGAGTTCGATGCCGGCGGGCATAAAGAGAGATAGAGACAGAAAGAGAGAGAGAGAGAGAGAGAGAGAGAGAGAGAGAGAGACCATCGAAAGAATAAATTCTCATTGCTCCCGTAAAACGGCAGCCCATCGTTCGGTCCGTAACGAAAGCTTTACCATGATGACGACGTAGTGTAAGACAACCATTGAATCCTATTGGAAATATCTACCTTCTTACGTACGACATATATAAATATATATACACACATATATATACATATATATGTATATAGATATACATATATAAATACGGTATATAATGTATGGTAGGATAATCGTGCCGGAAGGAATGTCGAGGAAGCCTTCATATCGGCATTTTTCTTTTTCTTCGATCGTTCGTTCGTTCTCGTTTAACTTTGATCATTCTTCATTCCTCGACGGTTCCTCCTTCGACGACCAGCAATTTGACGCGATCTCGAAACTTCACGAAGACTATTACGACCGAACCAACCAACCAACCAACCAACCAACTAACCAACCGACCGACCAACCGTTTCGATTTATAACGTCAATGTAATTACCCACGCGAGGATATGCATACATCCTTCTTTCTTTCTTTTTTTTTCTCTCTCTCTCTCTCTTCCAGGGAGAGCCTCTTCTTCTTCTTCATCTTTTTATTTATTTTATTTCCTTCCTTTCCCCCCATGATTCCCTTGGTATTAAAGCAAAAACGTACAAAGGTAGAAATTTCACCGGTTTATCTCATGTAATTATTGACCACTCGGAGTTTATCATCGTGAAAATCGTTATCATCCATCAACGACAACAACTTTCAACGGCCAAACCCACCCCACCACACCCCCCTCCTCCTCCATCAACCTTAGATACTTGCTTGAATTCGAGAATGAACGATCGATCGATCGATCGATCTATCTATCTATCTATCTATCGATCCGATCGGTCGAATCTTCTCAACACTCGCTGTGACCCGCTTCCTTGATGTTTTACTTTAAATATTAAACCTACGATGTCTCTTCTTCTTCCTCGTCTCTTTCGCATATCTTCTCGTTCGCTCTTTTTATTCAACGAGCACGGAAACCTATCGGCGAGACATTGGCTTTACAAAAACGACACGCTCTTTCGATAGGCCGATCGATTGATTAATTAATTAATTCGTGTCTTCGTCCCGCGAGGACAATTCTTATTAGCGAAAGTTTCTATCCCCCCGCCCCCTACCCCTCCCC
The DNA here is from genome assembly GCA_918808275.2 of Dolichovespula sylvestris. Classification (NCBI taxonomy): domain Eukaryota; kingdom Metazoa; phylum Arthropoda; class Insecta; order Hymenoptera; family Vespidae; genus Dolichovespula; species Dolichovespula sylvestris. The sequence continues at coordinate 8,618,960 of OU964969.1, read as the reverse complement.
GCTCCCGGCGTTAACCCCCTTCTTTCCTCCCCCTCGTTTATTCGCAATTGCATTTGCTTCCGATCGAAAAAAAAAAAAAAAGAAACGAACAAAAAAGAGGAGGAAAAGAAAAGAAACAAAAAAATGTACACCGACAAGTTCAAATGAAAGCTTGTAATTTAAGTTGAAACGAAAAAAAAAAAAAGAAAAAGGTATAGTCGTGTACGGGCGAAGTGGATGAAAATGAAAATGAAAATGAAAATGAAAATGAAAAGGAATAACAAATGGAGGAGGAGAGAAAATAATTAATTTTTCGCAGCTGCTTCGAAAAAGTAACAACAACGACAACGACAACAACGACAACGACAACAACGACAACAAAGATTTTTGATTCGCTTCGTATTATTAAATCCTTTAACTCGAACGGCCGCAGAGGAGAAAAATCGAAAGGGGTATTTAAAGAGCGACCATAAGCGTTCGCTCGTTTCGTACCCACGGCGATTAAGTACCTACTCGACTCGAGAGGAAATTCTTTTCTTTTTTCTTTTCTTTTTTTTTCTCTTCTTCGACTCAAAGTCAGCGAACGGTACCTTTGGCCTTTGCGTTTCCTACATGCTCGTATACTCGCGTACATACATACATACATACATACATACATACATACATACATACATACATACATACATACATAAAATACATAAGATACATAAGATACATAAGATATATAAGCGAATAAGCTCGCATCGGTAGGTAGAAAGAGTCGTTAGCGTTACTTGTGAATGAGGATATTCACTCAACTCACTCAACTCACACACTTACACAACTACTACCATAATAATCGTGAAAGTCAACTTTGGCTAATGTTACACGGCGAGCAACCAAGTAAGTAAGTAAGTAAGTAACTAAGTAAGTAAGTCAGGTGCCCTTACTTCCGTCAAAGTAAAATGACCTTCGCGAAAAGAGAATGAAGCGCGTAAAAAGAAAGGAAGGACAAAAAAAAAAAAGAACAAAAGAGAGAGAGAGAGAGAGAGGCACGTAAACATGCCGATCGTAACGCCCCCCCCTCCCCCACTACTACTACTACTACTACTACACTCGTGCCCGTTCATGCGGAGATAACGCAGTGAATGGGGACGTGAAGAACGGTGTTTAAACACCCGGTTTATTCTTATTACCACGAGGATCATGGGCATCCAGGAGACGAAAAGCCACGAGTATCGAGTGTGAAGGATTAATGCGGGAATGAAATAAAAAAAAAAAAAAGAAGAAAAAGAAGAAGGAGAAGGAGAGAGAAAAAAATAGGAGAAAAAACACGATGAGGAGGAACAAAAAAAAAATAATAATAATAATAAAAAGTGAGTTTTGCCTAACGACCGTACATCCCGTGCGTGCGATCCTTCGAACGAATCCGATCGTTACTAGACTTTCTTTTTATCCCTCTTACCATCCACACACACACACACGCACACACACACACACACACGCCAACACACGCACACAAAATCTTTTATTTATGTTTTATCTTATCTTTTTTTTTTTTTATTTTTATTCTCTCTTTTTTTTAACTTCTTTTTCTCTGTTTTTTTTTTTTTCTTTTTTATCATCGATCCGCATACTTTTCATTTCGTTGGACGTCCATAAGAGAGGGATAAGTGGATATTCATCGTAAAACCGGAACGCGAGAGATGCTCTCCCCTTATCGACGACTCGCTCGATTAGTATGCTTCCCGTACTCATTTCTCTCTCTCTCTCTCTCTCTCTCTCTCTCTCTCTCTCTCTCTCTCTCTCTCTCTCTCTCTCTCTCTACATTTTTTCTTTTTTATCTTAGATGCAACGACATCGTAGCACGTAATAGGTATATATACTCCTACATAATTGCATGTATTTTATATTCTTTCCATCTCTCTCTCTCTCTCTCTCTCTCTCTCTCTCTCTCTCTCTCTCACACACACACTCTCTCTGTCTCTCTCTTTTTTGTTTTTGTCGGATTAGAGTATCGTATAGGAGAGTTGATGCTTGAGAAAGTCTCGACCGCTAATGATCTCTCTCTCTCTCTCTCTCTCTCTCTCTCTCTCTCTCTCTCTCTCTCTCTCTCTCTCTCTCTCTCTCTCTCTCTCTCTCTCTCTTGCTGTTTATCGTTACAAGGTTGCAAATTATTAGAGAGATAATTATATAGCCGTCAAAGTATCGCAAGTATATCGTTTCTCTTTCCTATTCGTAAGTTTACTCGCGTACGTTGCCGTATTCTGCCTCCAATGAACTTATAATTAGCTCGTCTTCGTCTTCGTCTTCGTCTTCGTCGTTGTCATCGAAAACGACGAGAGCAAGAAAGAAAGAAAGAGAAGGAAATAGAGTTAGATAGATAGATAGATAGATAGATAGATAGATAGATAGATAGAGATAGTTAAATAGAGAGATAGATAAAGAGAGAGAGAGAGAAAGAGAGAGAATATGTGGCGTTTGGAATAACGCCAGCGTTTCTTAGATACGTTAAAAGTAACGAGAACGAATGGCCCGTAACGATCGTTGCCAAGATAATAATCGGAACGCGCGCGCATGTGTGTGTGTGTGTGTGTGTGCGCGCCTGAAAAAGAGAGAGAGAGAGAGAGAATGAATCGTGTCGAAAGAATTATTCAAGATCACACATCAAACGATGCTTAGATCCGACGGCTGTCAATCGTGTTAAAAAAAAAAAAAAGAAGAAAAAAAAGAAGAAAAGAAAAGAAAAGAAAGTACGATTAATATATGTATTGCGGTATAATACAACTGACTTTCATTTCGTGGTCATCGATCTCTAAGAAAACGTATCCGAGGATCGATTCTCTCGAACTTAATACCCATTGAAATTATTGTTACCTGTTTGTCTGCGACGGACGATGGTTTTTTATTGTTCAACGAAAACGAAAAAAGGAAACAAATTCGGCGGAAGGCAAAAAAACAACAACGTCAAACAAAATAAATAAACGAACGAACGAACGAACGAACGAACGAAAGAACGTAAAATCGAACTGGTAAACGATCGAGGTATCGTAACGAGCGCCATCGCCCCCGATAATCATACATCCCCTTCTCTAATTGCAACGGAAAAATAGAAACAAATATTATCGCATGGCCGAAGAATAATATATAATGGGAATAACGGAGGTACATTGTGCCGTCGAAGGTCACGGACACAGCGATATTACGGTACGTATTCTGATTCGTAACTCGGCCACGCGATGATGGTGGTGAATAATGGTACTTCAAAGAGGGAGAGGGGAGGGGGAGGGGGAGGTAAAAGTATTCACGAAATGAAAGTGAGGTCACGAAATCCCTTATAAGGGATAGTCGAAAGGATATATATATATATATATATATATATATATATATATATATATATAAGGGCGAAAAAGAGAGAGAAAAAAATAAAAAGAGAAAGAGAGATAGAGAGAGAGAGAGAGATAAAGAAAAGGAACACAGTAACTCGTGTGTAGCACACGAGCGAAAACGAAGAAGCGATGCACA
>OU964969.1:8600477-8610477 GCA_918808275.2 Dolichovespula sylvestris | reverse complement strand
TCACTGCGTCTCTCTACCATTATTGTATTTCGGTAACATTTGCCAAAGAGGCACCTGCGTTTTTAAGGTTCTGACAAAATACGAAAGGGTCTCCTCTCCCCTTTCCTTCCCCTCCCCTTCCTCATCCTCCTCCTCCTCCTCCTTCTCCTGCACCGTTGCCGTCGCCGTTTTACCGATTCGATTCTACCCTAAATGCAAATCCTCCTGAAGCAAGAGAGAGAGAGAGAGAGAGAGAGGGAGTAATAGAGGGAAAGAGAGAGGAGGGAAAAGTCTTTATTGCTTTCCATATAGGCATTTTAGAAATAGTCGAACGTTAAAACGTTAACATTGGGAAAGTAAAGCTTATCTCAATTTTTAGAATGGTAACGCGGGCCCCGAACAAATGTTCCATTTTATTCGTCGGGAGGGAGAAGAGGGTGAAAAGTTTGGAAAATACGGAAACGGTCGGGACGGCCATTGAACGGGAAGGAAGGAAGGAAGGATGGAATGAAGGAATGAAGGGAGGAAGGGAAGGAAGGTCAGCAGCGAGCGGCTCGTCGTACGTATTGCACGCGCTATCCCTAAATAGAAAAACTTTCTGAAAGGGGAGCAGGGGTGGGAGGGAGGGGAGGGATCCCTTTTAATTTCTATGGATTCTCTTTCTCCTCCTCCACCTCTTCTTGGCCCCTTTGGACTCTTCTTTACTCTTCCAACGCCTACGTAGTTAGGTACATAGGGGTGAATTCTCTTTCGGGGTTTTTACCCTTCGATGGCTACTGAAAAGTGTGGGAAAACCGGTTGGTCTTAACCGAACGACAAAAAGAAAAGAGAAAAAAAAAAAAAAAAAAAGAAAAAGGAATCATCTCGTCTAAGAGGACAACACCCGTATGGGGTCTTGTTTCCTCTCCTTGTATCGAGGAGAGAAGATGAGAGGAGAGGAGAGGAGAGGAGAGGGCTGGAGCCCATGAGGCTCGTGCTAATATAAACCATCGTCTTTTTCGTCGATATTAGTAAGGAGGAGTAACGTTCCCCATCTTTTTCTTTTCTCCTCCTCCTCTTCTCCTCCTCTCGCACTTTCATAAAAATTCTCACGAGAAGCTCGAGGAGGATTCTAATTATAACTCAATTTTACGAGTACGTCCGGAGTATTATCGTAAGTATTCACGTCCGTGTGACGACTCAAAACGAATTTTTTGTTTTTTTTTTTTTGTTTTGTAAAAGGTATATATACGGTCGCTTCGTTTATCCTCGTATAAAAGACGAATGTGTCATTCCGATATAAACCCGGGGAATGGTTGGTTATTCCATTCGGGATCGTTAATCTTACGGAAAACGGTAATATATAAAACTGACGGACGAGGCAGGAACACACGTTGCCAACGGGTCGAACTCATTCGTTCGTTCGCTTTACGTACGAGAAGTCGCACGAAAGAGTATCCTAATTAGGCAATGAAAGGATTCTTTGTGGCTGCCCCCCTCCCCCTCCCCCTCGCGGTAAGAGGCTCCCTAAAAAAAAAAGAAAAAAAAAAAAAGAAAAACGACAAAAATAAAGAGGATGCCGATAAAACACGTGCATCGGACGGTAGTATTATATCGAGAAGTAGGCGCCGTGTTGTTCTCTTTTGAGTTTGGGACAGAAAGGCGGAGAGACAGAGAGAGAGAGAAGAAGAGAAAAAAAAAGTAAAAAACACGTAATATATAACCTTTCCAATGAAAAGAAATCGTTTCTAATGTCTCCGAAAGATCGGGGCAGGCAAACGATAAGTTTCATCACGATAATATTTTCTTTCGTTCAGACGTTTTGCCGCGCTTAATTATAAGAGATAACGAGAGGGAAGGAGAGAGAGAGAGAGAGAGAGAGAGAGAGTGAGTGAATAAAAAAAAAAAAAAAGGAAAATAAACAAGATATACGTGAAGATGTTTGTTTTTCTTTGACGAAGAAAAGCGTTGCGCCGTATTATCGATCAAATTTTTCTGCGAGTAAAACCTTGAAAAATCGAATTTCATCGGAATCCAAAAAGAGTTCCTTTGTTGAGGTTTCTCCAAGTATGCGCGAACTTAAACATATTTAATTGCTTATTATCGCGAAACGTGCGTGTCTTCTGTATACGTACGCACGTACGTACGTATATACATACATATATATATATATATATATATATATATATATATATATATATATATATATATTATGTAGTTTACTTGCGAAAAAAAAAAGAAAAAAAGAATTTGATCTCTCACATATATGTATCTACACGGCGAGACCGCAAGACGAGTTTTCGATCGAATCGAAAAAGGTAATTAATAAATTTACAACGTATTGTACATATTGACGATTAATTGCCGTCACATGCGTTTAAAACGTACGATACCTGTTAGGAGACGACGGTTCGTCGATATTTTTTCTTTTCTTTTTCTTTTTTTTTTTTTTTTTTGCTTAATAACACAAGTAGAGAGTGTCACGGTCGCAACGAATGAGAATCCTCCTTGAACGAAAATTTATTCGCAAGAATGAATATATATATATATATATATATATATATATATATATATATATATATATATACCGACGTATCGCGTTTAAAAATAATTCGTGACAAAACGTTTTTGAGAGCGCAATCTTTGGGCCGAGGTCGAAAAGATAATTAAACGAATGTCGATCGATTAACGCGAATCATCGAAAGTTGGCGCTTTCCAATTTACTCGTAATACATGGATGTAATAAAGCGGCTAAAAGGAAGAAAAAAAAGGAAAGAAAACAAGCATAAGCAATTAAGTACATACACGTATGTAAGTATTTATGTACGTACATATGCTAACTCGATCGAGAAAACGCGAGCAAACATCGATTGGTAGGCATGGCACATCGCCGACAACACCGGTCACGTGGTCCCATTCAATTATCCTCATTCCTTTTTAATTGTCGACTATCCTCGTGCTGGCTCGCGTGTCGAGAGATATGCACATTCTCGACATATATACATATATATATATATATATATATATATATATATATATATTTGTTTTTACTTCGATGAATATTACCAACGCGACATATTGGTCCTACTACATTACCACTTTCTCTCGCTCGTTCGTTCGTTCGTTCGTTCGTTCGTTCGTTCGATCGCTCGTTCGATCGTTCGTTCGATCGTTCGTTCGTTCGATCGCTCGTTCGATCGTTCGTTCGATCGTTCGTTCGATCTGTCTCCACGTACGCTTTGATACTTGAAACTCGTCGCGGCGATTACATCAAGAAACCTTAACGATATAATTAAAAGAAAAGAAAATATAATATAGCCCGTTCGTGATCGGTATTTTTTCCCTGCAAAACCTATTATTAACGACGAACTTATCACATTCGAGTCGTGTCAATCGAGATATATATATATATACTTACTTTCTTCGACGTATTTCACTATGTATCTAATGATCGTACGTACATTAGAGTTACGTTCGAATATAATTACGAGGAGAAACGTCAAATGCAATAACGACGAATCGAATTAAAAATTCTAACATCGTTCTATCGATCTTATTTCAAACAAGTATTCTCATAACTAATCGCACTTTCCAATATCGTGAAACACTCAAAACACACGCACGTACGCATATACATACTCGTTTGCATTAAATTCGTACGATCGATCGATCTATAGAATTTACGATTAGGAGGAGGGGTTTTTCATTTGCACAAAAAAAAAAAAGAAAAAAGAAAGAAAAAGAAAGGAACGAAATGAAATAACGTAAAAAAGAAAATATAATGCAACTGTCCAAATCGATATATCAGTTGCGAGTCGAAGAAACGACGATCCCGCCAAATATCCAATTTAATTTGGCCCATCGACTTTATTTGCATACTCGTGGGACTCTTTGCGCGATCTAAAAAGATCTTACTAAATTATCGGTCGATAAAAAGGGGATAAGCGGAGTGAAACGGAAACGATATAAATGTAGCGAAAAAAATAAAAATAAAAAAAGAAATTGAAAGAAATCGAAGCGAGGTAGAGAGTAAAAAAAAAAAGAAAAAGAAAAATAAATAAAAGCAAGCACCCTTAATTTTATATACCTGAGCCGATGCTGACTAATACGACGAAAACGAAGAGAAGTAGAAGAGGAGGAAGACGAAGACGAAGACGAAGACGAAGACGAAGACGATGAGGACGACGAGGACGACGTTCCCCAATCGAAAGAAATATCTCTTTAACTTTATCCGTTTCTTTTTCCTTTTCTCTTTCTTTTCTTTCTTTCACCAAAGCTAAAGAGACAGTGCAGAAATTCGTGCTGAGAAACGCACTGTCACGTACGTTTTTTTCCTTTCTCTCTCTCTCTCTCTCTCTCTCTCCCTCAAAAATATATCTTGCTCTATCGATCGCGATAAAATAAAGCAAAGAGAAACTAAACACACGCGCGCGCGCGCGCGTGCTTACGTGTGTGTCTATAAAATGCAATATTAAAAAAAAATTACCAAAAAAAAAAATAAGGACGAAAGGGAGGGAGAGAGAGAGAGAGAGAGTGAACGGTGGGTGGGGGGTGGGGGGGGGAGAACGAAAGGGGAAGAAAAATACGCGATTATGTCTCGATATATTCTCGCGTCTGACTCACCTCGTGCCAGCACGTGTTCTACCTGCTCCGCCATAGGAAGAAGATCGCGTCGCGAGTCTCTTTTACCCCCACCCCTCCTCCTCCTCCTCCTCATCCTCCTCATCCTCCTCCTGCACCTCCTCGCCAAAAGGGAGCGCACGCACACGTAAAAGAGATAAAAAGAGAAAGAGAGAAAGAAAGAGATCTCTATGTATCTCGTTTCTTCTCTTTACCAAAGGCCACGACTGTTCTTCTTTTCTCCCTTCTCGTCCTAACCTACCTACCTACCTACCTACCTACCTTCAGCCCTGTTCTGAATAAGAAGAAGAAGAAGAAGAAGAAGAAGAAGAAGAAGAAGAAGAAGAAGAAGAAGAAGAAGTTCGTCCTCGTCTATCTCATCGGTATTCGAAAGGTTTGCTCCGGTCTCGTGGGAAAATGAGGCAGGTGGTAGTTAGATCTCCGAGTTCAGGAACGAGAAATGTGCCGTGCTTCTCTCTCTCTCTCTCTCTCTCCCTCTCTCTCTCTCTCTCTTTCTATCTGCCTTCTCCTTCTCTTCTTCTTATTTCTCTCTTCACCGCGCGCGCGTGCGCGCACGCATACACCTGTGTGTACGCATACGTGGTTAACACACAAGCAGAGAGAGAGAGAGAGAGAGAGAGAGAGAGAGAGAGAGAGAGAGAGAGGCATACACACATATACAAACTCATTCATTCGAGCTCACGCACTCACTCACGAACGAGAGAAGCCCCGGCAGGTACATATTTTTGTTCGATCACCGAGGCAGGATCAATTAACGGATACTCCCCTTTAACGAAGACTTCCGGCTCGATTAAAGCGAAATCACGAAGTATCATTAATTCGCGGCGACGCTTAACTTTTCCTTTTTTCTTTTTCTTTTTTATTGTTTATACATATATATATATATATATATATATATATATATATATATATAATTTCTTTTTATTTCTTTACTTTTATATATATACTTTTTTTTACCTCCTATTATATGCGCAATTTCGACAATAATCGAGTTTCGCTGTGTTCGTATGAAGTAAGGCACGGGAATGAAAAAGGAGAGACAGAGAGAGAGAGAGAGAGAGAGAGAGAGAGAGAGAGGACGAATTTACGAGCGAGCGAAAGGAAGCAATAATAAAAAAAAAAAAAATTGAAAATTAATAAAAAAAAAATAAAATTAAAAAGAAGGAATAATGTAATAGAAAGCAGATCTCTCTTCCTTTCATTTAACGAAAAAATATTATAAATTTTTCCCGAGATAGGAGGCATCCAAATTGGATACAAAGTAAGTTCGCCCATCTCAATGTACACACACACACACACACACACACACACACACACACACACACACACCGCTGACGATATGCCCATCAGTATTCCGAAAAAAAAAAAAAATTACCACGTACGCCATTCTTTAAATTAAGATTACGATTTTACTTTTATCCTCTTTCTCTTTTTTCCTCTTTTTTCGTTTTCATTTAATTTTCCCTTTTCCCTCTCTCTCTCTCTCTCTCTCTCTCTCTCTCTCTCTCTCACACTCTCTCTCTTCTCCCTTTATTACGCCTTTCCCCTTACATCGCACGTCCTCGTATCGTTTAACTCCTTATTACAACATTTTCACGAGGAGAAACGAGAAAAGTTACCAACTATTCTTCGATTTTTATTAACGAACGATTACGTTAATTGATCGTAACGATCGTTTCTTTAAGTTACGCTCGATTGAGCTTTTTGGGAAATGCGATAAGAAGAGACCGGAGGAAGATAACATTTTTGAAGGATAAAAAAAGAAACGAGAGGGGAAAAAAGAAGAAAAAGTGGGAGAAAAAGTTATCGCGGGGGCGAATTAAGTCGATCGGAATGTCAAAAGAAAAAAAAAAGAGAGAGAGAGAGAGAGAGAGAGAGAGAGAGAGAGAGAGAGAGAGACGATCGAGAGAGAAAGTGGGGAAGGATCTACCAGACGGAAATGACGAGAGAAACGATGAGTCAGCAGCCTTCTAGGAATTTTTCGGGATAAGTCCGAAGGCATCAGAGGATCGTCCTACCTGAGTGGATCAACGGTTTATGTATGTAGGTGGTCCTTCGTTCTTCCCTCCCCTCACCCTTCCCTCTCCCTCCCGCCCCCTACAAAGTATCCTACGTATCCTTAAAGCACTACGTCACGAGACTCGTATCATGCCAAGAAGTATCGTATCCTCTCTCTCTCTCTCTCTCTCTCTCTCTCTCTCTCTCTCTCGTTCATCGTTCATCGTTCATCGATCATCGATCATCGATCATCGTTCGATTTTTAAGAACGTGCGAACTGTCTCGTAATCATCGATATCCGAATATCGCATCTTAAATGCTCGACGGGAATAGAGAGAGAGAGAGTGTGTCTCGATAAAGATACATCACAGATTGCGATATCTCGAAACAATTTTTTATGTAAAAAATAAAAAAATAAAATAAGACACGTAGTGAACTTGTCGAAAGAAACCATGTCGTTGCCTTCTCTCTTTCTCTCTCTCTCTCTCTCTCTCTCTCTCTCTCTCTCTCTCTCTCTCTCTCTTTCTCCCTAACTCTCTGCGTTTCCAACTCTCTACTTTCGATAGTAACAATTTAATATTTTACCGTAAAATCAAAATTACACATCTGTTTTATACATCGGCTAATGCTTGTTTGATCGCCGTTATATACAAGCTCGATGTTACATGTTACTTGGGACGTAATAAAATCCATAGTTGCATTCCTGCAAGGGTTACATGAGAAAGGAGGAAGGTAAAATAATATAAAAAAAAAAATAAAAAAAAATAAAAAAAAAATAAAAAAAGAATAGAGAGAGAGAGAGAGAGAGAGAGAGAGAGAGAGAGAGAGAGAGAGAGAGAGAGAGATCTTTAATTTCCAGTGTCTAAGGCCCGTGCCCGATACAATAGGGGGGGAGGCGGGGGTGAAGAGGAGGGGGATGGAGGGAGGAAGGGCCCACGACGGTATATATTCGCCGTCCTTCTCTCCCTTCTTTTAGGAACGCAGACCGGCTGCGTGATATACGCGTGGGAAAGCCGAGCACGTGCGCGATCTTGGGCCCGAGAGACCGGACCACAAAAGGGCGCCTTCCGAGGTCCTATCGAAGCGAAGCCGCCTTTCCTTCCACCCCTCCCCCCACCCCGTTAAAGCCTAACAACGTCGGCTGCCGGCGGCTAAAGAAAAAAAGAGAGATAGAGATAGAGAGAGAGAGAGAGAACTCGAACACATCGATTGCTTTACAAACGCCGATCTAACAAAATTTATAATCTAACTACAACTCTTAATCTAACTAACTTTTTTCTAACAAAATTTTTATCTTCTGCAAAGGAGAGAAATTTCACGCGAGAAGGAACCTTCCTTCCAAGTCATTTTTTATCTTCCAGTACCGAATTATTATTATTATTATTATTATTATTATTATTATTATTATTATTATTATTATTATTATTATTATAATTATTCTTTTTTCCTTTTTTCTTTCTTTTTTATTCCACGTAATGGCAGCCAACTTATCTCCAACGGTAAAACAGGGAAAAAAAAAAAAAAAGAAAAAAGAAAGGAAAGTGTAAATTTCGATACGCAAAACGAAAATTGAATAAAAACGTAACGAATACGAAATTTGCTGTAGGCTGCTCGTTATCGCAGCGCACATGCTGTCTCTTCCCCCCCCCTCTCTCTCGAAAAAAAAAAAAAGAAAGAAAGAAGATACACAGAGAGAAAGAAAAGAGAAGATACGAGGGACGATAAGCGAGAGTAGTCCTAAAAGTTAAACCCGCGAGAAAGTGTTATGAAGGAGCGGACCGCGGGAAAAGATTTCACCGTTGGTCGCGCTACCATACCATGTCTCTCTCGTGGTGGAGAATTGAAAAGGTCGAAGATCACGGGGGAGGGAGGGGAGGGGGAGGGGAGGGGGGGAGGCAAGAGATTCAAGTTTCACTTTGCAAGAGGAGCGCGCGAGGTTTCGAGAATGAGAAGAGAAAGAGAAGGATGAGGATGAGGAAGAAGAAGTAGAAGAAGAAGAAGTAGAAGAAGTAGAAGAAGTAGAAGAAGAAGAATAAGAAGAAGGTACGCGTGTATATACGCGGGAATAAGCATGGCGCGCTCTTTGGTATTGTGAGCACGTGCCACACGGCACGTAGGGCACGCACTATTCAATTAAACGGAGGGCGAAAAGGGCATTTAAATAGGGGCCGAAGTGCAAGAGGAGGAGGAAGAGGAGGAAGAGAAGGAACGACTCTCTCGCAGCATGTGCGGACCTACGACGAGGATGACGAGGACGAGGACGAGGACGAGGACGAGGACGAGGACGAGGACGAGGACGCCTGGCGCCAGGTGAAGCCGACTATTACTATTATTACTACTACTACTACTACTACTACTACTATTACGTACATACTCTTTTCCCGTGAGTATGTTCTCCGTCTTCTCCTTCCTTATTCGTCGTCTTCCGTACCAGGTCTTCGTCTTCATCTTCCTCTCCATATCCTTCGTCTTTCCGCAACGTCTACGTCTTCGTCTACGTCTTCGTCGTCTTCCTTTTTCTTTCTCTGCTTCGTCCCTCTTCCATTTTACCACTACACATATACACCACCACCGCGAGCAACACATCGATCGACTCTCTAACTCTCCTTCCTCGTTTACGGTTAAGGTATTTCGCCATACTCGTCGTGGAGTAGGTCACGGGGGTTCAGCGGGAAGTCTCATGTTTACGTCCAATGAATATATATATATATATATATATATATATCTTGATTAATCGATTACTCGCAAAAAGATATACTCGAGTAATAATAATATCGCACGGACCTCCTCTCCTCTCCTTCTTTGATTCTATCGTAATCATTCCGAGACGTAAAACTCGACTGATAAGAAAAAAAAAAAAAAAAGAGAGAAAAAAATAACATCGCATATACTTCTAAAATACCGACAGACGGACGGATGAATAACGCGTTAATCCAACCAACCCCCTAGGTGCAGGAGGGTCAGGGGGTTGGAGCTGGTAACGCGACACGTGCAAACGAGAAACGAACGGTTCGTTGCACGAGGGGTTGCATATAAGAGGGGGAAATGGAAGAAGTCGAGCGATCTCGATGGCACGTGCCAAACGACGACGACGACTACTGGCACTCTAATGCCTATTACCGACATACATATGTTCTCGCGCGAACAGCTGACAAAGAGAAAGAGAGAGAGAGAGAGAGAGAGAGAGAGACTTGTGTATTTACATACATAGATTGTTAATAAATGTCCTTCCATCTTAGTTCCAATGGAATGAATTGAACTCTGTAATGTTTACAAGCATTCGACATCACGTCGCGTCGTAATTTTAAAGTTATACGGTGTTATTATATAAAACGTACTTGGCAAAAAGTTTGTTCGATCGTTGTTGTTAAGATTTGTTTTGAACTCGTATTATACGTATACG
>OU964969.1:8577977-8597977 GCA_918808275.2 Dolichovespula sylvestris | reverse complement strand
CTTTCTCCTTCGTATGTTTTTTTCTTTTTTTCTTTTCTTTTCTTTTTTCTTTCCTCTCGTATTTTTATTCGATTATAATACGCGAACTACGATAGTGACGATTAACGTAAAGGGAATAAATTATTATATATATATATATATATTTATATTTATATATGTATGTATAACAATGTTAAGAATGAAAGGAATGAAATAATTAATCGATATATTATAAGTACGAATAAAATAAAGCGTAAGGGGGGAGGGGGAAAAATAGAGGCAATGGAAAAAAAATCGAATCGATTTTTTCAGAAGAGAATCAATTGTCATCCCGTAAAGCAATATATACATACATACATACATACATACATACATACATACATGCATACATATATATATATATATATATATATATATATATATATCTGATCTACTTCGCTTAAGAGCAAATTAGGGGATGTCATCGTCGAAAAAGAGTAGGGTGGGAGAACTGGTAGTTAGCGGCGATGGCTCTTCCTCGGCGTATCAAGAATAACCATCGTTATCTTTGCGGGTCTTGCGATTCGTGCCGCCTTCGCGCATTAACATGACCGGAAAATGATCGATCGATCGATCGGTCGATCGATCGATCGATCTGACCGTACGAACGGATAAGATCGTTTGGTGGTGGTGGCGGCGGCGGTAACTCTTGCGAACGCAAAAGAGCAGCGGCGAACACCGAAAGGAACATACCACTACTAGTACGACTCTACCAGTACCAGCAAGAACCACCACCATCGCCATCGCCATCGCCACCATCACCACCACCACCACAATAACAACAACCACCACCGCCATCAGCGGTCGGCGAGCCACCGTCAGCATCAGCATTGGCGTCATTGGGAGAGGCAACGTGCCGTGTAAGTCGGTGGGATCGCGATCTCACGAGAGGACGCCGGACTTGTGCCCAGCACGCTTCGACGATGAGGAAGAGAAAAAGAGAGAGAGAGAGAGAGAGAGAGGGAGATGGCAAATCACGATAGGAGGAGGAAGGAGGAGAACGGTGGTCAGAGGGGAGACCCTCTCTTGCTAGCTCGAGAAGGAAAGAAGGAAAAAAGGAGAGGGACGGAGAGTCTCCTGTTTGCATGAGAGAGACAAGGACGGTTAGATATAGTCGGTCTGGTTCTTCCGTACGAGCGTGCACGCTCGTGAAAGAGCGAGCGAGCGAGCGAGAGAGAGAGAGAGAGAGAGAGAACGCATACCACGGCGCACGAGACGAGGATCGACGAAGAAGGAAGGAGAAAGAGGAGGGTGAGGAGGAGGGGGAGGAGGAGAAGGAGAGAGATAGACGATGCGGGTAGGTGCGAGAAGGACGAAGGAACGGTGACGATGGCTTGGTGTGGGCGCGTGTCTGGCAGCTGCCGCTTACAGGTGGTGTGCTTGCTTGGGAACCAACCTCTACGGACCGTTCCCACGGAAGGCCTGGCCCCCACCACGGTCCCTGCTGCCGCCCCTTTACCTCCCTGGCGCAGGGGCCCGTGGCTATATAAGCCGTCCTCGAACCCGCCAGCCACCACAATCACGCTGCTTGATCGTTCAGAAAGGTCGACGAGGAGAGCCGCGTTTTAACCGATCCACACGGACTGACTCGCTCGACCGTTTTACTTGCTCTCTATCAATTCTGTCTAATTGTCTCACTGTCTGTCCATCCATCCGTCTATCTGTCCATCTATTTTTCTCTTCGACAGAGATTAAATAGTTCGACGAAACGGTGTGTTGTTGTTGTTGTTAATTGCTCCACGCAATAATATTAGAAAAGAAACGAAAGAAAAGGCTGAGTGTACACACACACACATATATATATATATACTATATATACTATATATAGTATATAGTGCTGCAAATTGGTGTTTTGTGAGTACGTCGGAAGTAAGCGATAAGGGATTAACCACCATGCAGATGCACGAGCAAATCATCATGGTCGATGGCCAAGAGCAGCCTATCTCGAGGACGTATCAGTATAGAAAGGTAAGGTGTCCCAAGATAATTTGTCGTATTTCTTCCGCTGATAATATAATCCGCATGATAAAAATTTGCCTTCCCCCTAACCTATCCCTCGAGGTGTCAAATAAAATACATGATACGCGATTAAACGGAAGAATCGAGTTAATAAACGATTTTTTTTTCCTTCTCGATAATCGCAGGTGATGAAACCGATGTTAGAACGGAAACGCAGGGCACGGATCAATCGTTGCTTGGACGAGCTTAAGGATCTTATGGTGACGGCCTTAGCCGGTGACGGGGAAAACGTAGCGAAATTGGAGAAAGCTGATATCCTCGAATTGACCGTTCGCCATCTTCACAAACTACAGCGTCAGCAACGTTTGTCGGCGAATCCGGTGATAGACGCAGATCGTTTCAGGGCCGGTTACACGCATTGCGCGAACGAGGTTAGCCGTTGCCTCGCGGCAACGCCCGGGGTCGACGTAGCCCTCGGTACGAAATTGATGACCCATCTTGGGCACAAGCTAAATTCAATGGACAAAACCGGACCGTTGACCATCCACGTGGCCGCCCCACAATCCTCGCCATCATCGTCGAGCGAGCTTAGCTCCGACGAGTATTCGATGCCCCTTACGCCGGCCTCCAGTCAACCATCCCCTGTAAGGACGGAAGTCGATACCATGCCACCGCAACAGAGCCATCATCATCATCATCATCATCATCATCATCATCTCGCGGAGGGTCTTTTGCGGGTCGCTAAATCCGACGAAACCATCTGGAGACCCTGGTAAGGGCGAACGGGAAACAATCTCTCTCTTTCTTTCGCGTTTTTGGCGCCGAAATTTCTCTCGACGAAAGGAACAAAAAATTAAAGAAAAAATAGAGGAGGGGAAGAAGACGAGGAAGGAAGGAAGAAACGAGCCACGCCTCGAGTAACAGTCTCTCAGACGTGACAGCGAGATTTTTAAACGTTCGAGAACGGCAGAGAGATTCTTTTTTCGCGCGGTGCGAGACGGTTCTGGTGCAATTTCATCTGTGATTTTATATACGGATGATCTCGGTATAATCGATATACACGAGGATAATATACAATGATTTAGACTCTCTCGCGAGAGAGAGACGGGGAGTTCTATATTATTTCTCTCTCTCTCTCTCTCTCTCTCTCTCTCTCTCTCTCTCTCTCTCTCTCTCTCTCTCTCTCTCTCTCTCTCTCTCTCTCTCTCTCTCTCTCTCTCTCTTGAGAGAAAAAAAAAGAGTATCGATCGATCCGTCTTGCGTGTTTCATTATGACTCGTTTCCGACGGAGGAACGGAGAGGTAACAAGAAGAAGAGGAAAACGATGAAGAGGAAGAAGTATTTCCAAGAACGAACGATAATACGAAAAATGAAATCGTTTTAACCGATGATGACGGAACGAAGAACTCCAAATAATAATATCGGTGAAATAAGACAAGAAGAAACGAAAGACTTCCGAATCAGTGTTGTCGTCGTCCCTCTTTCGAATATTTTATTCTCGCGTAATACGAACAAATCTACCTGAAGCAGACCACGAGCTATAAAGACCTTCGCGTTAATCGATTTGTATAAGATCGTATAAGAAAGTATTAAGATCTCGATATCTATATGTGTATGTGTATATATATATATATATATATATATATATATAATTAACCGTGACACGTTAATCAAGCGGCCACGGTTGAAGCTTTAATTAACATAATCCCGATGGTTAGATTTTTTCTATTGTTTGTTTCATACTTTTATCGAAATATACATATCTTGTTTATTTAGTCGATTTCCTCGCGAGACAAAAATCTTCGACGATTCGATGATTTTTTATACGCCCGGATAAAAGTGCATTCTGTTTCCAATGCGGCGATTCTTATCTTTTTTCTTTTCTTGTCTTGTCTTTTTATGTTTTTTCCTCTTCGGGGAAAAAAAAAAGATACGACGAGATGCGTTGATATTTTTAAATTCTTTTCTGAAACTTTTTGATTGATGTTAAACAAAAAAAAAATATATATATATATATATATATATATATATATATATATATCATATGTATATATGTATATACAATCGATGAAACAGAGCGCACGAATTAACTCGCGACGAAAACGTCTGTTGTATATGCGTTTCCTCCTCCGTCAAAGCGTAAGAGCATATAGGGATTCGTTAGATCGTCTTTTACATTATTGTTAATGAATAAATCGTTCGCGAGATATTCGTGTTGGATTGAAAATTAAAGAAAAATAGAAAAAAAAAGGAAAGAAAAAGGAGAAGATAAAAAAAAAGACGTCGACTAACGTAACTCGATTGAGAGGAGGATATTGTGATAGAGAAACGTGTACCTGTGATATTTACTGTAGTAGAGATAGTAAAAATGATACTAAAGTTTTAATAAACATGTTTCAACGTCTATTCAATTTCTAGGTTATAAATCCTGCATTAATAAACCCTTCTCTCTCTCTCTCTCTCTCTCTCTCTCTCTCTCTCTCTCTCTCTCTCTCTCCCTCTTCTTTTCCTTATCACGTGATCGTCGCAAATATGGCGTCTTCGTATCATAACCATCGCTCGATAAATTTTTTTTTTTTTTTATTTCTTTTTTTGTAATTGAGGAAGAAAAAAAATTACAAAAGAAAAGAAAAAGAAAACAAAAAATATGGGGAAGAAGTGGAAGGGAGAGTAGGAAAGAGAAAAACGTTGATAATCGACAATGTATGTCGCATCGAAAATTCAAATGAATGAAATCGATATGTCCGAGTTAAAACAGATCCTTTCGTTGTAAACAAGATACATACGTACTATTTATGTGCATACGTATGCATGCATGCATGCATGCATGAATGCGTCCATCCATCCGTGCAATTATCCGAGTAAATAACGAGGATAAAAATTGCGGAATCGAAGTGACATTGATTATAATGTACTTACTTTACGACACTTCCATGGAATCCGAGTGATTCATTCCTTATCGTTTCTTCTGTTTCTGAAATGAGATAGCACCGTGTTAGTATGCACATATGTAAAGAAACTCTCGCGTTCATATATACATATACACATACATACATACATCCATACATATATATATATATAACCTTGAAATATAATTTCGTCCTAATATCGACTGACCTTAAGAGAGAGGAAGGAAAAAAAGAAGAGAGGCGCGATATCTAACCTCGAAAACACTTTCGTACGAGTGATTGACAAAGTGATATATATATATATATATATATCATATAAACACGTTCGATTACGCTCGTACAATGATTGATGATGACTATTACGATAAGAGAAAAAGAGAGAGAGAGAGAGAGGGAAGGCGAATTATATTGTTACAACGGATCAACACGATAATCGCCGATTCATACGGAACCAACGAACGAAATTTACACCTCGAACTCACCGAACTAAAATCCCCGACGACGATCGAATCGATCAAAAGAAATCTCTCCCTTATTTACCACCACCACCACCACCACCACCACCAGCAGACCGGCCCGTCCTCGGCACCATGGATAAACCTCTTCTTCTCCTTCTTTTCAAATACAATACGATACGACGATGTGTCCTATGTTTAGTAACACTCTCGCGTTACAATAGAACGGCGTTCTGGCGGTTGGCCAAGACGAAACATCAATTTCAACCGTCCAATTTGAAACGCTTCGCGAAGGTAGGTAGGTAGGTAGATAGGTAGGTAGGTAGGTAGGTATAGGTATTGTTTAACGAGAACTGGGCCAATGAAAAACGTCCGTTTGTTCCGCCATATATAATAATATGAATAATACGCGGGACGTCGTGCGTTTTATTCGCGACGATCTGTAACATTCGAAGAAGAGGAGGAAGGGGAAGAAAAAAAAAAGAAAAAGAAGAAGAAGATTAAGATGAAGAAGAAAAAGAAGAAGAAAGATGAGGATTCACGCAGCACAGCAGCAGCAATAGTAACAGTGTAATAGTATTAGTGTATTATCGGTAGGCTGGCTTAAGCCGCGATGCGGCGCTAACCTCGTTAAAATTCGCGAACACTCGTTAACGCCGAACGTAGAGTAGACCTAAGAGAGGCGATAAGTTATTGATTCGTCGTAACCGGTCGAACAAGTCGAAGATCCGACCAATGAGCCGCAAGACGTGACTCGAAACGCGCCACGCGCCTTCTTTCTTTCTTTCCTTCCTTCCTTCTTTTTTTCCTTCCTTCCTTTCTTTTTATCTTTCCTTCCTTCTACTCGCTATCGCTCTCTCGTTCTCGCTCACCTTTCTTTCTTTCTTTCTATCTCTTTCCCTCTCTCTTATACGCGCGCCAAGAAACTCGAGCGAAGACGCCCGAAGACGATTAAGGTTAGCAACATCGCAACGATCGCGACACAAATAACGTTACGAAAACGATCGGATCGTCGTCCATTCGTAAATAATAGATCATCGTTCGACGACCTCTCTCTATCTCTCTATCTCTCACATTTTCTCTCTCTCCTTCTATATCGTTGAGAATGCGCGGCAAACGCACGAGCTCCCTTCAAGGTTAATCGTCGATCGAAAAACGATCGCAGCACGCTACTTAGCCGGACCAACAACGCGCACGCACGCATGCACGCACGCACACGTGCCTCCTAACGCGTTCGATATTAATATCGACCTCTTATCTCGATCCAACTTAAATCACATGCATCCAAACGATCTTACCAGGTTCGACGACACCTAATATCCCTCCAATAGTTCCACGAGGCTAAATGTAACACTTTAAAAAGCGGGAAACTATCCGATCACAATTTGTAGTCGTCTTAGCACGTGCTGTCACTACAGGTGCACGGTTGCGCTCCGCGGCCATCTTGCGGCCGATTGTGGAAACTAACTACTACGAGCGGGCGCTCACGCCTACACGATCGCGTCGGTAAAGTAGATCGTCCGATAGTCGTTCGAACGTCATTGCGAATCTTTCTATGTGTTAATTAATTATAGAACCCCCACCCCCGCCTCTCCCCCATGAGCGAGGAAGACCCATTGTCGTTCTCGACATTTTTAAATATCGTTTCTCGTCGATACGATTTTATTTTTATTTTTTTTTTATTTTTTTCGACACCGCGTTTCCATTTTTATATTTACGTCAAAGCATATGGACAATCAATCGAGATTAATCGTCGTTCGTCGTCTTTTCGACACGACGACGCTTCTATTCGATCTTAAATATTAAGAACGGAATAACATCGAAAATTTACGTAAGAGAGAAATGAAAAATATTTGCGAATATCTTCGACGAATGTTATTGATCGCATTTATTCGGTTTCCATAGAGTCTCCATATCAACCAGTCAAATATCCAAGATTCCAATACGTTTTATCGCGAAGAGATCGTCGTTACATGCGCGAGCAATTCTTTTTTTTCTTTTTTTTTCCTTGATTATCTATCTTCTATAAGGCGCATTTGCGGTATTTAAAAAAAAGAAATATTATTTTATTCCGCGTTGCATATATTAATTGTTTATTAAAAATGGTTCGAAAAAAAGTGATTCTACCGGATATGCATTCGACATATCGCTTGGAGCCTGGACAAACGTTAGAAAATACTAAAGTAAGCATCCTTAAAGTAACTCGACGTGTTCCCGTTACGTATTAAATAACGTAACAACATTGTGCACAGATATCCGAGAGGAAACTGGCATTGATAGCCTCTGAAAGCGCTTTTCAACGCTTCGTTGATTACGTTAATCAGCCGCAAAGATTGACTGAAGAAAGGGAAGTGGCGGCAGCTAAATTGAATGCTATTAAGAAGGCAACTTATGAAATGTCCAAGACGTGGGACAATACCATCGAGGTATCATACATTTTTACGATATATTTTGTGTTTTCATTTATTTTTCTTTTTTTTTTTTTCGTTTTACTCCTTCGTTCGATAATTTTTTTCTTTTAAGTATTTAAAAAAATTTGTTTCTACACGACACAAATCTCCATAGAACATCAAAAAGAGAAGAAAGGAGGAATTGTTGTCGAAGAGTCGAAAGGCCGAAGCAGAAAGAATACAGTTCGTTAAAGACATGTCGATAAAAAATGAAGCCGAACGTGCAGAAGTAGTACGACAGGCACGACTGTTACTCCTATACAAACAACCACAGTGCAGACGGATCAATGGAGCATTGCTCGCGTCGGAGGTATATAGGAGGTTGTTGGAAAGAAAGAAAGAAAGAAAGAAAACAAAAAAAAAAATAAAATAAAAGAAAAGAGAAAAGAAAAAGGATTCGAGACTTAGGTCTGCGATATAATTTTTTGTAACTAACAGAAATCAAGCGAGGAGATCAATTAGGTTCCTAAGTTTTGTAATCCCATTTTTAATGTTTTTTTCTTTTTATTTATTTATTTTTTTCTCGAACACTATAAGATAATCGATATCTTATACGTTCTAGTGTCTCAGAGAATTAAACGCTCAGGTCGACTTTCAAAAAACTATCAAAGAATTAGATGATCAACGAGAGGCCGAATACGTAGAGTCGATTAAGAAAGATGTTGAAAAATATGAGATAGAGAAGAAGGAAATAGCGGAAGAGCGTACGATGAAAATGAAAATTTATATTGAGAAATTGAAAGAACAGTAGGTTCTCTAACTCATTAAATAAATTATTACGACCCACGCGCGCGCACAGTCATACCGTATAATCATAATTACAAATATTTTCAAGAATCGAAGAAAACGCTAAGATCAAAGAGATGGAAAGAAATGAGGAATTGAAGGAAGGAATACGGGACCAACGAAATATGAATAGAGATCTTCAACTTATGAAAGAATGTCAAGCCGAGGAAGTAAGCTCGGAGATCTGGAGTAGCTTTCTAAACATACGATAATTTTTTTCTTCTTTTTCCTTTTTTTTTTTTTCTTTTCTTTTTTTTTTTTTTTGTATAGGAAGCGAAAAGAAAGAAGGAGATGTTAAAGGTTTTAAAGGATACGATCGCAGAGAAGAAGCGTGCCGAGCTAGAAAATAAACGCGAGGAGAACTTACAGGATCTGGCGGTTGATATATACAATAAATCTAGATCTCGAATAAAAAAGATGATGAAAGATATAGCGAAAAATCAAAAGCAATTGCGAGAAGATAGAGCAAATCGTATTGGTGAGAAAATTATTATCGGACGTCCTGCGATATCCGTATAATTATTTTTTTTTTTCTTTTTTTTTAATTAAACGTAATATCGGCAGGCGAAAAATTCGCGTCCCTCGTCGGTCGCGATAAGGTCGAGAAGGAAAAAGAGAATTTCGAAAGGGCGGTCAATGAGATAGAAGGGATCGAATTGGAGAGACGAAATGAACGAAAGAATCGCGAGGCAGCGATAAGAGCTATTATGATCGAGGACAAACGTCAAGCTGAAGCTACGAAAATAAAGGAAACGAGAGAGAAAAAGGAGATTCAAACGTGGGAAACATTGCAGAGATTTAAAAGGGACGAATATAACAAGCGAGTAGAATTGGAAGATCTGATGGAGAAGAGAAAGAAGAAAATTAATTATGCCAGAGATCTACGAAAGCATATGGTAAGAAAAATTATGATTAAAAAAAAAAAAAAAAAAAAAAAAAAAAAACAAAAAACAAAAGAAACGATTTAAGAAAGATTAAAAAAGAAAAAAAAAGTCACCGACGACGTATCCTATTCGATTAGGAATTACGAAGGGATGAACTTAAACGCGAGAAACGACTCGACGACGATTTCAATGAAATGAAAGCGGCCGTTGAACAAGTCGACAATAGAGTATTGTCTTACAATCAACAAGTTTTAGACGAGTCGAAAGGAGTTAGACCGCTTTATCCCATTTTGAAAGCGATCAAGGTAATTAATAAATTTATGTTTACCAATCAATTAATTCAATTTACATTGAAACCTTGCACCGAAATAAAACTTATTTTTTACTTTACGACAGGAATGTAACGAAGAAATTGGTCTGACGAAACCAAGAAAACAGATCAAACCGATTTCACCGAAACAAGTGAAACAACGTAGACACGGAGTTCGTCGTGGTTGTACAAAAATTGTTCCAGAAAATCAAATTCATTATATATAAAGCTTATAATTGTTCAGAATTAAAATTAAGAAGTACGAAACAATGAATTCGTCCGTCTGATATATACATAAATGCACGTGTTTTATAATCAGAAATTCAAGTAAATGTACGAATGTATAATGCTTGTAATTGATCAACCAATATCATAGTAATTATTGCCGTAGGACAAGCCTTCGTATAATATGCTAAAAATCCTCGCCATAGTGATAAAAAGCCATTTCGATGACTAGTTTCCTGCATTACTTTGATCATCCCAGGGGGCTTCATTGGTCCCGTCCAATTTTGTACTCTGTTAAAAATAAACGTAAGAGTATGATGCTATAAGATGATCTATCAAAAATGTGTGTATATATATATATATACACATATTTTTTTTTTGTCTTGCTAATATTTATTCTTACTACAAACTTTGTTTTCGCTAAGTCTACCGGTAGAGATGTAAGAGTCGCGACAAAACCGGAAATAATAGCTGCTAGTAATTGCGTCCATGAATCATCTACGAAATAACCTGAGAAGAAAAATTTCATTATGAAACAGTACTCGAGAAATGCTGAACGTGAGATATGAGAGAGAGAGAGAGAGAGAGAGAGAGCGAGAGAGAGAGAGAGAGAGAGAGAGAGAGAGAGAGAGAGAGTTTTATCTACCAGTATCTATCATCGCATATTTCAGTCGACTATATGTGCCCAATTGTACACCACTGATAATAGCTGCTTTTCCGATGGAAGGTGCAGTACCCCTCCACAATGCTGTAATTCCTTCCTTCTGGCATATATCCACGAGAGCACTTAAAACATTTTTATAATTTCTTCGTTTTTCTATATTAACGTATATAGAATTTTGTTAATTAACTTATCCTGTTAATTGTGTAAAATTTAAATCGAAGATTACCTGGTGGTAATTTAACATCGCCTACCATTCGTACAAGTACAACGTCAGCAGGTGTCCCAACAAAAGCACCAACGACTCCAGAAAACATTCCAATGCTAATCATACCAGCGTAGTCAGGACGTCCAAAATGATTCCTACAAATAATTTTGTTTCACTTGGTACATACATATATATATATATATATATATACACATGTGTATATAGATAAAACACTGATAATGTATGTTCGATAAGTATATAGAAACAATTACGTCCAAAATTCCATCGTTGACGTATAAATTCCCATTTTGGTCATGGTATAAGTTAACTGACGAAAAAGGGCTGCATTTAATCCATCGTAGAACCTACGAGGATCTTTCATATCAAGAATTTCACGTATAGTTTTTATGAAAGTGCTGTTCGTCATTTGCATCCGAAGTTTCACAACATCCGACGGATGTGTCACTAATTGTGCCGTTACCCTAAATAAACAAATTACATTTTCTCTACTATCTCCCACGAAATTATATCTAAATTGTATAAAATTTATGTCTCGTTTCTTCTTTTCTTTTTTTTTTTTTTTTTTTTTTTTTTTTTATTCAACTTCCTGCTCATCTAGTTCTACAATATTATTGAGATACCAATTACCCAGATATTCCGCCAATCATATATTTAATGGACGTCGGTACGGTTGCTTGGTTGTGCGATAAAAAATGAGTATTCTCCATTAAAATCGAGATATAAAAATTGATATGTCGCTGTACTAATTTACAAAAACGTTCATTCAGAAAGACGATTTGCACGATTTTTAAAATTAAATTTGTTTAACCTCCTGCCCGTCGTATTCTATCATCCAGAAAATATACAAAATGTTGCTCTTTTGTTTAAAATAAGTCGATACAAAACGTGACAAACATTTATTTGTATTTAAACATTTACTTGCATTGATCGTAAGATTGATCATAATAATTTAAGGAGAACTTTTCGAAAAAATTAGCTACGCTTGACATGTTCGATTCTGACTTCTTTTTAGTTGACAAAGCGTGACATAATTTTCTCAAGGTACTATACGTTTTTGATAATGTCATCTTCATGTTGGGAGTAACTATCACCATAGTCCCAGTATTTTTTAACTCGCTATCGTGTAAAATAAAATGAGAACCTTTTTTTTTGTCAGCTTCGTAAACGATCTGAAATAAATAAAATGGTGTCGAGGAGTCGTTTATGTTCGTAAAAAAAAAAAAAAAAAAAAAAAAAAAAGAGAGAAAAATTACAAAAATTATATTCATACTCCAACATCTTCCATAAGAATCTTCAATTTGTGCCACGAATAAGCAGGCAAATTGACATGATATAATTCACTGATTACTATTGCAGTTCTCTCAGTAGTTTCGTCCCATTCCTTATCATATATCGACGAAGTGATTACTTTCTTTCCAGAACGCTCACGGACAATGATATTACCATTGAAGATATTTTTCGTAGAACTAATCGATATAACGGGCGTTAATGCGATCGATAAATATTATAATAAACATGACCGGACATGTTAATATTGGATCGTACTTGTAAGATCCATCGATGACAAATTTCATCCAATCAACGTACATTTGGGAGTGAGAATAATAAGGATAAATATCGAGTAACCATACAACCGTCCTTTCTACGTTATTATCGAAATAACAATAACAATCTATAGTTAAATATCCAAAATAGCCAAGCTGTTGAAGAGCATAAGCGACTTTATTTACGCTTGGATTTAAAATCTCTATGCTCACTGAAGTCTGTGGTATCATGTAAGCGAACATTGAAAAGTTCAAGTCTGCGGATAAAGATATAAGTCTTATTGACGTTAATGATTTAATTAAGCGGAAGGGGGGGGAGGGGGCAGGGAGGAGATTTTTTACAAATCATTCATCCCCTGTGAAATACCTAATTGTAGTTTATTCGAAGTACCGATCCACTTGAAAGGTTTCCCAGTGATCTTGTTCGGAATAAAAAGTGATACGGATATGGTACTTGAATTTTTTTCATTGGGTACAGCTTGCAACAAACATCCGAACTTTTGTACGTGATTATAAAAATCTTTCCATGAACTATAATGGGCCTTGTCGAAACTCGTTACAATGGAAACAATTTTAGGCAAATGAATTAACAATGCGTTTAAATAATCTTCGCGTACACTAGGATTGCTCATCCACTCGTCGCCATACTGTTTTCTTATCTCTCTGATCGCAGGCATGAATGGTATACTAATGTGATTTATCAAAAATACGCCATAGTGTTTGTTTTGTACGCCGTAATTCAATCTGAACAGCCATAAACAAATGTCGGTATTTAATACGATTAATTTAGCTAGATTGGCGCACAGCTTCGAATAATCTCTTATATCCTTGGAATGGGCCGGCTGTGGCAAGCCAAGATCTTCGATTATTTCACTCATTTTCGAGAGATTTAATAATTCCCGTTGTAGCATTATATCTGGCCCTAATAAAGGTATAGAAAGATAATCCGATATTCTAAGGTCACATTCGTCGACGATCCAAGGTAAAATATACGCTTGTTTTCCAACGATCCTTTTCCTTATGGCCGTCAATGTGGCCTCCGAACAATGTAAGATCCTAGATAGATTCATGCGTGTACGTTCGAGTGTCTTGGCTTGCGAGAGCGTAAGAAACGTCGCACGATTGGCGGTACGTTCTTGCGAAACGATAGAATCGATAATATCAACGTACATTGATAATAAATCTTGCGTAACTTCTACCGGCAAAATATAAATGATCTCGGACATTGGATTGCGTAGAAATGATAATCTAAATATCATCGAGTGCTGATAAATACGAAATATCTTTGGCGTGAACGTTTGACGAATGTTAACGGAATAACCGAGCGACGGAATATGAATGATCACGTGTGGACATTCGATCAATTCGTACAAATCTTTGCTCAATTTTTCGTTAAGCTCCCGTGTTATGTTCAACGACGAGAGCATTTTTTCCAAATATACGTTATACATTTGTCGTCTCCATTTCAGGTATAACCATTTGTACCACAATACGCTGGCCGCTATGTAACGACGATAAGATTCGTTCAATTGTTTGCGAAGCTACGGGATCGCAGAACGACAAAAAGAAAGAATCGTTGTTATAAGAAATACATTCGTTGATTAACGTTGGAGAACGTAAAGACGTATCGCTTATTTTACCCAATAACCACGCCAACAGGATTGTATCAAAATGGCGCCGATTTCCTTCTTATCAAAGGTTTTTAATTGTAGCTTCCAACTCGTTATCCAAGGACCATCCTCGCTAATGTCTTGCAATAAATAAAGTAGATCCTCCTTCGACAATTTATAATGTATTCCACCTTCGGGTATGGACAGTAAAAAATTAAAGACCTTCGAAGGATCCAAACGAAGGGTATATATACGTCGTTTCTTCAACATTTTCTCGATTTGCGGCGAAACGAATAGATACCACTTCGATCTAAGCTGTTTGCCATTGGTATCGAGAACGTTCGACCATAATTCGTTTTTCGTTAATTCACCGTCTATGTATTTCAATGGATATATATGCGATAAATCTATTTCGTTCTTCGTTGTGGACGAACGTTTGTACTTTTTAACGACTTCGTAATAATTTTTATTCGTCGACAAAACTGCATTTTCCAACTCCGTTCTCTGACAAATCCTTAATAATAAATAATTTTTGTAGCACACGAACGCACGCACGCACGCACGCACACACACACACACACACACATATGTATATATATATCATTTTTTATGGCGGATGAAAGGAAAAAAAATTACGTGTCCATATCGTCGTTGCCTAAAGAAAAGACTTTCGTTCGTAAGTTCATTAGATCCTGTTTAAATTTCAAATCGGTTTCGTCGAATCTCGTGGGTAAAGGATCCAAATCCTCGTGTCTAATTCTTTCGTCGTTAATAACCGATTCGGATACATTTTTCCACTTGCAATGGCAACGCTCCAATGAAAAAATATCTTCGTCGTTTTCCAACAACGCACCCTTGCACGCCTCGTATACCGTTTTCATTCTTAACGGGAGTTTATCCAACAAAGGCTCGATTCGATTTTTATTCTCCGATAACAAATCTAACTTCATTTCAACCAAAAATTTATCGCAATCCTCTTCGATCGATAACAATCCCTTCTTTACCTTGTCAAAAAGTTCCCGTAATTTTGTCAATTCCATTGGCTCCTCGGGATCGTTTTCATTTCTGTTGGACACGTGATAAAAACCGAGGGATTAAGCCTTCGAAGGGAATTAAAAAGTTGCTTTTTTTTTGCCTGATTTAAAAAGAGAAAAAAAGTAAACCTAATAATTCGAACGATCTCCTCTCTACGACGTAACAAATAATCCCTCAGGTTAAAGCTTTGCCTTCGAATGTTAAGAAGGTTGTCCTTTATCAACCTTTCATATTGCGAATATAAATCCTCGCAATTAATTTTATCGAGAACGGAGTTATGCCGACGCATTCTCCTCAATTACAAACTGTACATAACCAATAATCTTTTTAACAACGGGATGAATAACTTTCGCGAATATGGTGCCGCTTTTTTTTTTTTTATTGCTAACGTCATCCATGTATTTTACGAAAATTACTATATATAATTATTCGATATTTTTTTTTTATATAATAATTATTATTTACACGAATAAATCGATTATTTAATGATATCGTTAAATAAATAAATTAATATCGATAACGTTGATTTATTCATTCGACCAAGTATGTACATATTTAATGCCTATAGAGAAGCATGCATATATTCATTAAAATTTTGCTTATGTCATATATATATGTAAATAAAGATATATATATATATATATATATCGGAATAAATCGAAGGCTGTATCGAATTGATCGATTAATTATTATTCGAGAGTGTATATAATAACTTTGAAAAACGACTTTGAAATACGTATATGAAAATACGTACATATATAATGACGGAGAAAATATTTTGTTGTATATAATATCAAAGTCGATTTTAACGGTAACAGCGCAGTGCCCTGTAAGCAACGATACTTAAGCATTCACAGTGCAAAATACTCCTCTAAGGTGTTATGTACGGCTCAATTGCTTTCCTTTTCTAATTCAGTAAGCGCCGATTATTACTCGGACTATTTTTACATCCAAATCCTCAATTTAATCTCGATCGTTCATTTAATAATAATAGTCGTTCGCATATATTACGTCTCACGTAAAACGTTTTCACAGTTTTTCTTGCAATCCGTATGAGGTATAAAATGAGGTTATCTTCCGTATTCGCTGTCACATATTTCGTTCCATTTTGTACGATCAGTTTTGCTTTATAGATAGTTTAATAGTCGTATCGGTGTCAATTATTACATCCATTTAACGGAATATTTCTTTTTCATTAAATTTTATATAGTTCATTCATCGTTTCTTATAGGTTATCAAACTTCTGTCAAAAAAAGCAGACTTTCTGATCATGTCGATTTTATTTACCGATTTACGAATGACGTTTATTTCACTGTTCGTAATGCGACAGTAAAGAGAGTATATTTATTTGACACAAAAAAAGAAAAAAAATATTAATATTAAAACGTATGTAACAGAATTTAAGAAGAAACAGCGATGGGTACAACGCCAAGCCGTTATGAGGATTTTTCAAAGAACGAACATTTGGAGAAGTTATGTGGAAAACAACCAATTTCTCCGCATGATCCGTTTTGGAGCTCATTCTTATCTTACAATATGAGACCACCTATAACTAGGAGCGATCAAATAGAACTTGACTCTCAATTAGATTTAGCATGCCAACAGTTATTGAGTAATAATCCAACGACCGGCAATTTCGGTAGCTTAATACAAGTTACATTTATTCGTATAAGCGAGTTACTTGCACCCGTGCAGAACCAAAAGTGAATTAATTTATTATTATTATTATTATTATTATTATTATTATTATTATTATTATTATTATTATTATTTTTGATTCGAAGATATCCAGTAAAACGTGATTAAAATAAAAATATTATATTTGTTTACAGCATAGTATCAGCGTGGCACACGTATAATGCATTATTCGCCGTAAGATGTTTTTTAAAATATCTTGTGGAAACTGTCGGAGAAGAGGAAATGATAAAACATATAGAAGCATCCGAGATATCTGCAAAAGGGCAAACAACAACTTCGTATAGATTAGAAGATCTTTTCGAATCGTTATTAGAACTCATAACGGATGTACCTTTATGGCAAGTATATGAAAATGTTTAAATTACTTCTCTTGTTAGGTAAATCCTAATTAATATAATATATTTTCTCTATAGCGAATTTACATATATCGTTCATTTGGAAGCAATAAATTGTCTACTTGTACTACTTTCCGTACAATTATTCTCACAAACCGCTGCCGAGTACAGTCCTATCTATAGAATAGCGATGCACGCTCAAAGTAGCGAACATGCACCGGCTGTAGTATGTACATTGTTGCATAACTTTGTACAACAGCAACATGCACCAGCAGGATTATTTTCACAACAACCAGGTGGTAGTATAGTTTTCAGTATTGCTGGTAAGTAATTTGTATATATAATCAATAATTATGTAATGTGTAATATTTGTAAAATGTTTTATAATTGTTTATTTTTTTATTTTTTTTATTTTTTTTAATGTAACAAATTTTTTAGCTGGATTATGGAATGTAATTACAATGGGCATGGGTCATAGCTCTAAGAATGTACAAGTTTTGAGCAATGGTGCAACGGAAGAAGAGGAAAAAAAACGTGATACAGAAACCCCTCTCGCTAGTCAATCTTTACTATTGCTATTAGTTTTAACAAATCATTGTACTGCAACGCAAAATCCTTATAGAAATGCACTTTTTACATTTACAGATATGCAAGGTAAAAAATTAAAAAAAAAAAAAAGAAAAGAAAATAAATTATAGAGATAAGATATTTGATTGAAACAATTTAAACATATATAATCATACCTTTCAGAAGATTATTCTCCATCTCAAATGGAAGGACACAATGCGTTCAGATTTAATTTAAACAAACTGTATAGTACAATCTGTAAAATACAAAATACTGATGAAGTCACATTACTGCTTTACATGTTATTGCACAGAAATCAGAATGTGAAACACGACATAATAAGAAGATCAGATATACATTTATTGGTAAAAAATCTGAGATGACATATATAGATTAGTCAATATTGAAAAAATTATTTTTTTATTAATTTATATATATATATATATATATATATATATATATATATATATATATAATATATATATATGTATATATATAATAATTTTTTTTAGGTAACTCCAATACTACAAATACTATATCACGCACCTAATAATACATCTCATCACATTTATATGTCACTTATAATTCTTTTAATCTTGAGTGAAGATGAAACATTTAATAAAAGAATACATGAAATTGTAAGTTCCAGGGTGAAATTTTTATCCAAATACGTTCGTATAATCCATTTCTAAAATGTATAAATTTTAAATGATAATCGGTATCATACCTTACAGATGCTAAAAGGTATAACTTGGTATACTGAAAGATCTATAAGCGAAATATCATTGGGTGGACTACTCATTCTTGTTGTAATAAGAACAATACAATACAACATGTTTAAAATGAGGGTATTTATATATGCATTATATGTATATGTATACGCACAATTTAATTTTATTTATTTTTTAATAACATTTTCAACTAATAAATCTATTATTGTTTTATTAGGACAAATACTTGCATACAAATTGTTTAGCTGCATTAGCTAATATGTCTGCTCAATTTATGTCATTGCATCCCTATGTTAGTCAAAGATTATTAAGCTTATTCGAAACAGTAGCGAGAAAACATGCAAGATTAGAGGCAAAAATAAAAGCACTGTCTACTGTTTCATCCGAAAGCACAACAATTAATGTTAATGGGACCGTAAGCAATTCAGATTTAGTAAGTAATTGATATTTGTATATACTTTTCTTATAAATGTGTACGTACAAAGTGAAGCTATTTTGTATTTTCTAACAGGTACAGGATTTAACCATATTAGAAGAAGTTCTTAGGATGGTACTTGAAATTATAAATAGTTGTCTTACTCATAGACTTGCAGAGAATCCAAATTTGATCTACACTCTTCTATATACTTTTTGCGAAAAAGATATTTTTGAACCTTTCAGATTGCATTCAGCATTTCAAGATATCGTGCAAAATATAGATCCCGTAAGTTAATATTTATCTATTCGATCTATTTTATAATGATGATTTATTTTTGTAATGGAAATTTGTATTGATAAATAATTTGTAACGTTCTCTTAAGGTTATAGATTTTTTCTCATATAAGTTAGAACAAAGGGATCAGTCTCAACTTGGTGTCAGTCAGGTATTAGCTATAATACAGCAAGGTGTCACCGAATGGCCTCGAGACCGTCTAAGAGTGCGTACATAAAAGATTACTCGTTAACTTATTCCTCTTATCGATATAAATTTAAGTATATGTTATTATTGTTGTTATTATTATTATTATTATTATTATTATTATTATTATTATTATTATTATTATTATTATTATTGTTATAATTTTCTAGAAATTCCCAGAACTCAAGTTTAAATATGTAGAGGAAGAACAGCCAGAAGAATTCTTTATCCCTTACGTATGGAGTATTGTCTGTCAAGGAGCTTTATTACATTGGAGCGCAGAAAATATTAAATTACAAGCTAGCATTTAAGCTTGTCTATAAAAGTTTAATCAAATCTGGAATGTGGAAAATAGAACGGAAGAGAAAATGAAAGGACGAAAAGAATACTATTCTGATATAATAAATTTAAACAATATATTAAATCTATATTAACAAATGTTTAATAATATTTATGTGTATGTTTGTATTTATGGCAGATAAGTGAAGCAGAATAGTTTGGATTTAACTTAACACTTTGGCCACTTTCAATTTCAATTTTTTAACCTTCTTTCATATTTTAAAAATGAAATTTTTTTTGTGTTCTCATTCTTTTGGGTGGCCCCTTTACAGCTATCCCAAACTTTCACTTTCTGTCCTTGGTCAAGAATATCGGATAAATATTCGAAAAAAAAAATAGATCGAATATACAGACATA